>JADBJO010033546.1:0-7500 GCA_016801955.1 Conus betulinus
TGGCAGAAAGACTGAGTACCTGACTTGACCAAATGAAGACCACGATAGTGACGGACAGGCCACAGATGGAGAAGGTCAGCCCTATGACACTGATGTAGCTCAGGATGGCAAACCTCTCGTAATGGACCTTCACACCACAAATTGACATCCTGTCCGTACAGGTCCTGACATGGCAGCAAGACAAACCTACAGTACAGCTCACCAGTAACAACAACAACACGCTCCATGACATCCAGACATTGCACAATACAACTCTACAGCTCACCCAGTAACAACAACACACACTCCATGACATTGCCCCATACAAACTCAACAGCTCGACAGTACCAACAACATACACTCCCTAAAAATTCGCATTATACAAACTCAACAGCACACCAATAACAACACCACACACGTCCAGGAAAATACTCAATACACAACTCCATACAACAACACATGGCATTAACAGCACACCAATAACAACACCACACACTCCATGAAAATGCACAAGTCAAACTCAACAGCACACCAATAACAACACCACACACTCCATGAAAATGCACAATTCAAACTCAACAATAGCACACCAATAACAAACACCACACACTCCATGAAAAATGCACAAGTCAACTCAACAGCACTGACCAATACCAACACGCACACACTCCATGAAAATGCACAAGTCAAACTTCAACAGCACACCAATAACAACTCTACCAACCTCTTCCTGACAACATAACTACAGCCAGACCAACATAGCTCACTGACACTATTGACATAAACGACATCACTGACTTCAGGAAACCATTCTGACCAACCTACCGTGACAAAACTACACTCTGACCAACATAGCCTGTGACAAAAGTACACTCTGACCGACATAGTGTTAGTGACAACTATAACTACATTGACCAACATACCTGTACTGACAACTATAACTACAGTCTGACCAACATAGCTGTAGTGACAACTATAACTACATTCTGACCAACATACCTGTACTGACAACTATAACTACATTATGACCCAACATGACAACTATACATTCTGACCAACATACCTATAGTGACAACTATAACTACATTCTGGCCAACATACCTGTAGTGACAACTATAACTACATTCTGACCAACATACCTGTAGTGACAACTATACACATCTGACCAACATACCTGTAGTGACAACTATAACTACATTCTGACCAACATACCTATAGTGACAACTATAACTACATTCTGACCACTGACCAACATACCTGTAGTGACAACTATACACTCTGACAACATACCTATAGTGACAACTATACATTCTGACCAACATACCTGTACTGACAACTATACACTCTGACCAACATACCTATAGTGACAACTATACATTCTGACCAACATACCTGTAGTGACAACTATATACATTCTGAACAACATACCTGTAGTGACAACTATACATTCTGACCAACATACCTGTAGTGACAACTATACATTCTGACCAACATACCTGTAGTGACAACTATATACATTCTGACCAACATACCTGTAGTGACAACTATATACATTCTGACCAACATACCTGTAGTGACAACTATACATTCTGACCAACATACCTGTAGACAACACATTCTGACCAACATACCTGTAGTGACATATACATTCTGACCAACATACCTGTAGTGACAACTATAACATTCTGACCAACATACCTGTAGTGACAACTAACATTCTGAACAACATACCTGACCAAACATATACATTCTGACCAACATACCTGTAGTGACTATACATTCTCTACAACATACCTGTAGTGACAACTATAACTACATTCTGACCAACATACTGTAGTGACAACTATACATTCTGACCAACATACCTGTAGTGACAACTACATTCTGAACTACATTATGACCAACAACATACCTGTACTGACAACATACTACATTCTGACCAACATACCTGTAGTGACAACAACTATACATTCTGACCAACATACCTGTAGTGACAACTATACATACATTCTGACCAACATACCTGTACTGACAAACTATACACTCTGAAACATAAGCAGACAGACATACAGTTAACAACAAGACTGAAATTTTCACTATTCCACACTGACCAACTCAGCGGTGATAACAACATTTTTACTCTTCGCAAGAAACTCACTGAAATTGCTGCCTTACACACTTACCAACACATATATGACAATACATTTTCTCTTAAACGCAGCTCTACACACTCAACAACACACATTTTTACTCTTTTTGAAAACTCATTGAAATTGCATCCTTGCTCACCAGCACACCTATAACCACAACACATGTTCTCTGAAAAACGCAGCTCTACACACTCAACGACACACTGATAACACATTTTGAACTCAGTAAAAATGCAGCCCCTTGCTCACCCGACACACTATAACCACAACACAACTCGGTGAAAACGCAGCCCTACACACTCACCGACACACTGATAACAACAACACAACTCGGTGAAAACGCAGCCCTACACACTCACCGACACACTGATAACAACAACACAACTCGGTAAAAATGCAGCCCTACACACTCACCGACACACTGATAACAACAACACAACTCAGTGAAAACGCAGCCCTACACACTCACTGACACACTGATAACAACTACACAACTCGGTGAAAACACAGCCCTACACACTCACCGACACACACTGATAACAACAAAACAACTCAGTGACAATGCAGTCCTACATGCTTACCAAAATACAGGTGACAGCAACACTGACTCCCTGAATATACAAACCTACACACTTGCCTGGACACTCTATGCTGCTAAACATGATCACCACCCACACCAATAACCATAACCCTGTCTACCTGAAAATGCTACCCCGCACACTTGCCGAGACACTCTATGTTGCTAAACCTAATCACCCACCCACTAAAGTGCACAACACTAACTCCCTGAAAATGCTGCTATACACCCTCTACGATACACTGATACTACACACTAGATCACTGAAATTACAGCCACACACTCTCATCAACACATCTTTGACAACACTAACTGAAATATGCAATCCTACATGCTCACCCCACACACAGTAATGACACTAATTCTCTATTTATGCACCCCCCACACACTTACCAGCACACCGATTGCACACGTTAACTCCCTGAAACTGCAGATATACACACTCACCTACACACTGATAAAGGAACGTTGAAAATGCTGTCACTCACACTTACCAACCCAACAATGGCAATATAGACTTCTAAGAATGCTGCCTAACACACTTGCCAACACACTGATGACAAAAACCCTTGCTCCCTGACAGTGCTGCAATACACGGTTACCAACACCTGGCTTACTGGAAACGATGCCATACTTAAACATGGACACCGCAGTTACAACACTGGCTCTCTGAAAATGCTACGATACACACTTACCGACTCAACAACAACACTGAAAACGATTCTTGTCAGAATTGTGCTGAAGTTCCTGGTCGTTTGGTTTGTGGGTGCAGATGTGTAAACTGAAAAGAATAGGTCTGTGGAAAACATCAACTGCTTATTGAAAAGTGAAAGATTAAAAAAAACAAAAAAAAAAAAACATTTTGAAGTTCCCGTCAGTGCAGTGTACCATCTAGTGTCCTTGGCCCAAAGTCATGACTAGCGTGCAGCTTTTGTGTAGTGACGCTGGCTGAAGTGAGTGAACTGCCAAAGGTGACTGTCTTCTCACCTGGGCGATGGTCTGTTGAATCAGAGGACAGAGTGCTCAGCACAGTCCTTTGTAATGGCTGGCACAGAGTGACCCCCCCCCCCCCCCCCAACACTAACTGGACTTAGGTCCTAAATCAATGTTGAACTGGTTTTAAAGTATTTTAGCTCATTAGCAGATATTTTGTGTATGACATGTAATTTGTTTGAATGAAAAAAAGAAGCATTTTTACATTTGAAATATCAGTCGAGTGCATGCTTGTACACGCTAAACAGATCCCTATTACTTTCATTTGACGTTTTAGTTTCGTTTGCAGAGCACAAAAATCATGGCGAAGCTTCAATTTGCGTTAGTGTTCCTGAGTATCATTTGCTATATGCTAATTAGCAAAACCACGTGAATTGTATGGTTAAAGTTGTGAGGGAGTTGCTTTTATTTCAAACTCTGGCTGTCCAGTTAGTATCGGGGCTCAGACAATGCCACAACAGTCAATCGCTGTGAGTGTGCATGCCTCAAATTTAGTGTTCTTTTTAATGGTACCATGGGAGGTGTAAATAAAGCCTAGCCTATGACAGGCATATCAAACCACCTGGTGAAATGCTTTGGAAACAAACGAAAAGATAAGAAGACATGTGATTCTACTTATAAATACATTTTCTTCATTGATTTATTTCATGTTCTCTTTTCTTTGCAGAAACTTTCCACAGCCTATTATAGTTAGATTTTGTTTGTCTGAGATAAACAGAGGCAAAGTGTGTGTCTTTCTTTTCATGTGAAGTCGTGCTCAGAGAGAGATGGTTGTGGAACTTCTGTGGCCAAGCCACTGAAAAAATGCATTGTAGGTCTGGGAGGACCGAATTGTATGATGAAGTGATTTGGGTGACAATACTTTTAGAGCAGGTTGATGAAGAAAAAGAATTGAGAATCCATGATAACCTGGTCAAGATTTCTTATCATTTTAAACGCGTTTGCTCTATAAAAATTATGTGAAATTGCGGACAAAAGTAAGAATGATTAGAGGCAGACGGACGACATTAACAGAATTATATGATTTTACTTAGTATGTGCTTTCTCTCTCTCTCATCTCTCTCTCTCTCTCTCTCTCTCTCTCTCTCTCTCTCACACTCTCACACACACACACACACACACACACACACACACACACACACACACACACACACACACACACACACACACACACACACACACACACATACACATTCACTGACCATGAGGATGGCAAAGTTGGTCAGATGGTCACAGACACAGAGGACTTTGTCCAGCACAGTGTCCCTCAGGAAACAGCCGACAGTGGACCAGCCTCCCCTGCCCTGATGGGCCTCTGTCTCCCAGAACACACACTGCACTCCCTCTGTCCCCTCTGTCTCTTCAGTGGTCTGTTGGACAGGCTGTGACAGAACACCACAGAACAGACAGTCAGAACACACACTGCACTCCCTCTGTCCCCTATTTCTCTTCATTGGTCTGTTGGACAGGCTGTGACAGAACACCATAGAACAGACAGTCACAACACACACTGCACTCCCTCTGTCCTCTCTGTCTCTTCATTGGTCTGTTGGACAGGCTGTGACAGAACACCATAGAACAGACAGTCAACACACACACTGCACTCCCTCTGTCCCCCCCTCTGTCTCTTGTTGGGTCTGTTGGACAGGCACAGACAGTCACAACACACCACGGCACTGGAAACTGCAGCTCCAATGGCCTGCTGATGTTATCACTGTGTGCACAACATGAACTTTCCATCCCCAACGCCATCATCCAGCAGGCGGACTAGTTCAAGAAACATGTGGATACACGTCCCGCTCCAGACAACGGCACATGCTTGACCATGTTCATGTTCGCCAGAGGGACAGACGTGATGTCTTCATTACTGGATGCATGAGGGGAGCTGACTGCTGGTCCAATCACCGCCTGATTAGGAGCAAGATGAACATCCAGTTTGCCCTGAAGAACAAATTGCCTGAGACAAGGCCCGAGAAGGCTGAACATTGCTCGCTGTGTACCAGAAAAGAGACATTCTGCAAGAAAGAATGCAGGAATGTCTGTCGAGCATCAAACTCACTGGAGAAGATACTGGCGAGGAGGACAAAGTTCGCCTGTATGGAGGTGTAGTTCTGAGTTCCCTCTTCTACTGTTGTAAAAACTTGAACAACGTACTGTTGACATATCCAGCAACTCGTCCAGTTCCATTAACGAGGCTTACACAAGATCTGCAGTGCAAATGACAGACAGAGTGTCCAACCTACAGATCTATAAGAAGCCTGGCCTACCCAGCTTTGAGTGTACACTCATTTAAAGTCAGCTCCAATGAACAGGAGACATTGTCCGTTTGGAGGACGGGAGAATTCCAAATATACTGCTGTATGGACAACTGAAGAAAGGACAATGTGACCAATGAAGGCCTCAAGAGATACAAAGATACGTTGAAGACTTCCCCCAGGAGCTGCAACGTCGACACTGCTTCCTGGAAAGATGTCACTCTTGACAGATTACAGTGGAAGTGCAGGTGTACCCAGGGCACAGAGACATTCCAGTGCAACACAGCAGCCGCTATCCGGGAAATGCAGCGTCTGTGGACGACTTAGGGCCTCCGGAATTGGTCTTCATTCATTCCCATATGAGGACCCACGTCAGCAGGTGACTTGCTGGCTTACTTATATGTCGGACACGACGGGAGAATCCACCGTCAGCGTGGTGGAATAGAAAAAGTTAGAAAAGCTGTAATGTGACAAAGCAGAATAGTGTGAAGACCTATAATGGAGGAGAGCACTTAGAACAGCTACAAAGTAAGGAAAAAGAACAGTTAGAACAGCGAAACAGGGCGGGGAAACACGACAATAACCACATCCTATTGGCCAGCTCTAACATGAAATAATAGACGAGTTCGACCAGCAGGAACAGGACGAAAAAAAAACAAAAACAAAAACAAAACAAAACTGTCTGAACAACAGGAACATGGCAGAATAGAACAATTAGAACAGCAGGAACATGCCGAGATAGAGCAGTCTGAACAACAGGAATATGACGACATAGAACAGCCTGAATATCAGGAACATGACAAATAAAACAGTCTGAACAGGAACAACAGGAACATGGCGAAATAGAGCAATCTGAACAGCAGGAACATGACGTAATAGAACAACAGGAACAGGACGTAAGAGTACAACAAGGATAACAGAAACATGACGTGATAGAACATCAGGAACATGACGAATTGAAACAGTTAGCACAGTAGAGACATGAGAGAACAGAGCAGCTGGAACAGCAGAAACATGACGGAATAGAACAGTCAGAACAAGCGCTATGCCTTCCCACCATCATCCTTCCCTCCCAACTACTCTCTTCCAGTCTGTCCCGTCTGAAGCGTTGTTTTGTCCAGCATTGAAGCCATGGACATAGTCCTAGTCTAATACCTTCGTTATATGGTCTGTAATAAAGTCATGGGCACAGTGCTAATATAATACCATTTACTTACCCCTTCTGTAACAAGCTATGGATGTAGCCCTTCACTAAATGTCCTGTGAAAACCATAGACACAGCTCTTATGTAATATTCTCCATTACACGTCCTGTAGTAAAGATATAGATAGATCCTTGATACCCTTCTCCCACGTCCTGTAATAAAGCCATGGATATATCCCCAATTCCTCCACACATGTCCTGTAATATAAGCCATGGATATACCCCAATGTCCTTCACCACATGTCCTGTAATAAAGCATTGGATATATCCTGATGTCCTTCACCACATGCCCTGTAATAAAGCCAAGGATATACCCTGATGTCCTTCATCACGTCTCCTGTAA
>JADBJO010033546.1:12500-14465 GCA_016801955.1 Conus betulinus
GGGCCTTACCTGACAGATGTTCTACACACCTGGACCAGTTTGATGGGGCTGAGGATGTAAAGCCAAGAAAAGTGTAGATACAGTCAACCTGGATCTGCTTATCATTGTACCACCATTTATCACTTGATTTAACAAAATTACCATTTTTAAACGCTGCCACTCTGGTTTTATCCTATATCACAGTCAGAACCCACTTAGAACAGTGATATTCCAGACACTCTGTGTCTTTTTGCAAGTCTGCCACAGAGTCAGAAACTAAAGCAAGATCGTCCCCGTGCATCAGCATAAACAACCAAATAGTACTGAAAAAAAATCAGTACTACTGCTTGTGTGTGCTTGCGCGCGCGCGCGCGTTTTTGTGCGCGTGTGTGTGTGTGTGTGTGTGTGTGTGTGTGTGTGTGTGTGTGTGTGTGTGTGTGTGTGTGTGTGTGTGTGTGTGTGTGTGTGTGTGTGTGTGTCACGACTGGTGTGTGTGTGTGTGTGTGTGACAGTGTGTGTGTGTGTGTGTGTGCAGTGTGTGTGTGGTTTTCAATTTCCGCGACTCACGTGTTGGTGATCTTGACAGGTCTGTGGCCGTCTACAGAATATGATCGACACAGTTCATACACTGTGCAGCAATCTCCAGCAGGTCTGTGGCCGTCTACTACTATCGACACGACTACATACACTAGCACTACTACTACTACTACTACTACTACTACTACTACTACTACTACTACTACTGCTGCTGCTGCTGCTGCTGCTGCTGCTGCTACTACTGCTGCTACCTACTACTACACTACCACTACTACCACCTACTACTACTACTACTACTACTACTACTATACTACTACTACTACTACTACTACCTACCAGTGCTACTACTACTAAGCTCGAGTTCTGCAGCACACGCGCAACATCGCATCCTCTCTCTCTCTCTCTCTCTCTCTCTCTCTCTCTCTCTCTCTCTCTCTCTCTCTCTCTCTCTCTCTCTCTCTCTGGAGCACACTGACTGCAGAGAGGAAGCCGTCCAGAAGCCTAACCAACCTACTCCAACACCAGATTTGTGCTCTGTGCTATGGAGGTTGATCCGGCCAGTGAGAGCAGCTCATACAGCCGCCAACATTGTGTGACCTGAAGGACTCCGACATTTCCAGGAAGGAAGCGTGAAATGCAAATGATGTGATTTGGGGCGAAGTGTTAATGCAAATGATGTGATTTGGGGTGAAGTGTGAAATGCAAATGATGTGATTTGGGGTGAAGTGTGAAATGCAAATGATGTGATTTGGGGTGAAGTGTGAAATGCAAATGATGTGATTTGGGACGAAAGCGTGAAATGCAAATGATGTGATTTGGGGCGAAGCGTGAAATGCAAATGATGTGATTTGGGGCGAAGCGTGAAATGCAAATGATGTGATTTGGGGCGAAGCGTGAAATGCAAATGATGTGATTTGGGGCGAAGTGTTGAAATGCAAATGATGTGGAAAGCCCAATTCAAATCAAAATCTATCAAAGGAAAGCTGAATACAGAAAGGAACTATCAAGAAAAAGCTCAACATGGGATGGGAACTATATCCATAAAAAGCTCAGCACAGGAGGAGACTATCCAGAAAAAAGCTCAACACAGGAGAACTATCCAGAAAAAGCTCAACACAGGAGAACTATCCAGAAAAGCTCAACACAGCAGGGAAACTATGAAGAAAAAAATCACAGCAGGGAAGCTATTTAAGAAAAAGCTCAACACAGGAGGGGAACTATTAAGAAAAAAGAAACCAACGCAGGAAAGGAACTATTAAGAAAAAGCTCAACACAGGAGGAGAACCATCAATGGAAATGGTCAACACAAAGGAAACTACCAAGGAAAAGGTCATCATAGGAGGAACACTACTAGGCACAAGGTCACCAAACCAGGGAATTATCAAGGAAAAGGTCACACACGTGAACCTAGGGGGGATCTACCAATGGAAAAGGTCCCATGCGAGGGAA
>JADBJO010033547.1:0-14461 GCA_016801955.1 Conus betulinus
TGTATGAGGATTGTAATTTCATTAATTTCCGCTACCTTCTCTCTAACTAGTGGCGAAAGGATCACCTTTCCGGTTCTAGTCATCAAAAGAAATTTACATTTGTTCCCTGGACTGTTAAAATACTCAATAGTGGTTCTGATATAAGTCTTTTCTTTTTTTGGTTTTCACATTTTTAAACAAACAATATAGAGATTACAAATGCGCATAAAGAGGACAGTGCGCAAGTCATATGTACATTAGCATCATTTATGTATAAACAGTTAATGGCGTATGTCCAAAACAGCTTTTTTTTTTTAAAGAAGGAACAAAAAACAAACAAACAAACAAGATAAATATAGACACGTACATAAGTTTAGACAACAGGAAAAAAAAAGCGGGAAAAAGAAGAGTGAGATCTTCTTTTGCGAGATTTAACAACTTATTGCTTCTCCTCTCCTTCCTCACTCTCTTCATTTCAGAGGGAGGTTTGTGAAAGAAAGAAGACTGGGCATATGGAAATGTGTATTAGATCAAGATCTTAAAGAAGTGTTTTCTTAAAGAATCATTGGCCTATGGTTGTTCCATGCAGCATCAAAAAGATTTGGTTCCGTATATGTTTTCTGTCAATTGTGAAAGTCCTTATTCAATGCTATCTCTGCTTGATAAAGATTATTTTGCTTTTTATAAAACTGTTTTCCTAGTTTGTGCGTATGTTCCACCTAAAAATGCACCTTATTATTCTTTACATGGTTTTGATAATGGTATTGACTTGTTAGAAAATTGCATTGTGAAAACGATGATGTCATTAGGCAATGTTGATGCATTGCTATGTGGTGACATTAACACAAGGACGTCTAATCTGGTCCCGGAAACTATTTGTGATCACGAGTTATATGTTTGCCACAGTAACGACTAAAGTTTGAGATTGTGAGATGTTCCCAAGGCAATGTACTTAACGGATATGGAAAAAGAATGCTGAACATGTGTACTGTGCTGGGATTGCATATTTTAAACGGGGTATGTAATGACGACTCAGAGGGTTGTTTCATATACATTGCTGACACAGGAAACAGTGTGAATGATTATTTCCTTGTATTTGTACTCCTTTTTGAGTTGTTGTGTGACAAGTTGTCTTTAAAGATAATGGAAAGATTTGAATCCGACCACTTACCTCTTGTGTTATGTATACATGAACGAAGTGACAAGACGTGTTTTCAACCCGAAATTATATGTTGGAAGGGACCAGTTTACTGTTAGATATTCTTGGAACCAAAATTTTGCTCAGCAATTTCTGTTTTCCATGAGTACAGAAGAGGTCCAGGAAAGTTGTTAGAAATTGAAGACTTGATACATGTCGATGTCAATGAAGCAGTAAATCAGTTTAATATAATGGTTAAAGAACAAGCTAAAATCATGGAAAAGAGAATACCAGTAAACAAGAACAACACACAGAATGATTGGTACGATCATGAAATGTAAAAACGTTTAAATGTAAAATGCGTTTCGAATATTTAAGAAAACGCTCGATAAAGAAGACAGGGTTCCATTTTGTATTGCAAGGCGTGAATATAAGAATTTAGATAAGAGAAAACAGAAAGAGTATAATGACCGACTGTTAAACGAATTGATGAATTCAATCCAAAGTCAGCAATCGTTTTGGAAATCGTTTCATAAAATGTCAAAAAGAGAGATCACAACCTTCAAATAACATTTCTATGCATGAATGGTATGAGCATTTCAGAAATGTGCTGGAAAAAGCTCATGATGAGAATGACAGTATGGAGGAAACTTTGACTGATGAGCAGGAAAATGAAGTATTCATACTCGACAGACCAGTATCTAAAGAGGAGATGCTGCTAGCTATAAGGAAATTGAAAAATGGCAAGTCTGCTGGGTCAGATGGTATGATTCGGGAATTTTACAAGAATTCGTGTGAATATACTGTGAACATTTTAGTAAAGCTGTTTAATTTTCTGTTTGACTCTGGAATATATCCTGATAGCCGGAAAGAGTCTGTGATTTTGCCTTTATTTAAGAAGGGGGATGTCAATGATGTGAACAGTTATAGAGGAATTCCATTAAGTAATATCTGCAGTAAATTATATAGTTCTGTTATCAATGGCAGATTGAGTGAGTGGGTTAAGTATAACAATATAACTGGTGAACATTGGGGTGGATTCAAGAAAATTACTCAACAATTGACATCTATTTACTCTACTGGCCGCAATTCAAAAACAGTTTGCAAGTAATCAAAAATTGTATGTTGCTTTTTGTCGATTTTGAAAAGGCCTTTGATTCCATTTCTTGGAAACGTTTATGGCCTATTTTGATGAAAAATGGAATTAAGGGTAAAATATATCGATGTGTAAAGAACATGTATGTCGAAGTTAAAGCGAAAATAAGATCAGGAGCTAAACTGTCTGACTTTCTTATGTGTACTCAGGCATTAAGCAGGGTGATGTTTGCAGTCCCATGTTGTTTTCTTTGTTCATAATTGAGCTAGCATTAGAAATAATTGAAGATGGTAAGCATGGAGTGACTTTCGATGTTATAGAATTGTCTGTTCTGCTATTTGCTGACGATATTATATTACTATCCACAACGGTAATTGGACTCCGACGACAATCAAATAGTTTATATTCAGCTGCAAACAGACTTGAATTAAAAGTTAATATGAACAAAACTAATCTTATTGTATTCCGGAAGGGAGGGTACTTAGTGCAGTCTGAGAGATGGACTTACGGGAATGAAAAAGTTGCTGTAGTTAATGCATACAAATATCTTGGAATATACTTCACAACAAAACTTAGCTTCAATTTTGTATGTCAAGACACTGTAAACAGAGCAAAGAAAGGAATGATAGCTATTCTTCACATTTTGTATAAATTAGATTGTGATTAGATGAAAAGGGTAAGGAGACATGGGCTTCCAGGATACGACAGTGTTTAAATTCTTATTGGTTTGTATTTACTTGGGATAACCCCAGGTGTACAGAGTGTATCTGGGTTTTTGAAATGTTTTAAAGAAAGGATTATTGACTGCAGATGGCAGGACTGGCATGATCATGTCCATCCATAGTGATAGATTCATACAGTACATATATTTAAGAATACTCATGAGCTAGAACCATTTTTTTAATTACACAAAACATGAAAAACATACAGAAACGAAAGAATGAAGGCGTTACCATTAAGTCTAAACATGATCATAGGAACAAATACATAATCCTCTGTGCCATTGAATCGTTTACATTGGAAAAGGAAGACAACAGAAAAAAAGTAAATAGGAACAATGAACAGTTCCAAGTCAAACAAAAAAACGAAAAAAGAACACTATGCACACATGCACACGCATACACGCACACACACGCGCACACACTCTCTCTCTCCCCTCCCCCCCCCCCCCCCGATGCATATGGGACACAAAAAAAACACCAACAAACAAATACATACGAACAAACAAAAAGAAAATATCAATGTTACTATGTTATACCTAACGCCAAACAACCGCAACTTTGATGTCTAACATGCACAGCATTCTTTTTATGTTAAACATGCACAGCATAACAAATCTTAAATAAATGTCAGCGAACCGCCCAGAGAAACGTAGACAAACGAGTCACAACACACAACGCGTTTCGACCTCTTAGGTCTTCCTCAGGTGAAACAAAGACGAACAAAATAACGAAAATGCACTTAGCTTTGATCGCTTCAGATTGCTTCTGAGTTCAGCGCAAAGAAGAAGTTATGTTTTGCTTCTTGTATTTTATGTGTTCTGTGAAAAACCATGTTCCAGTTTATCTTTATCGTTAATGCGATATTTCATTTTTTATAGCATTTAGGTACCCATTCGTCATCTGAGAATATAATATTTTTTTGTTCCTTTCGGTATGACAGGATTATATCAAGTGTTTTTATGTTCTCTTTGGCTTTACTGGACTGAACAATAATGCCATGTGCCTTAATATATTTTTTCACCACATTTACACATCCCGTATAAGTCAGAAAGTTTGTCTTCACGTTATATTTTAGTCTGAAATCTTCGAAGGTAAGAAAGGTACCATTTTCACACAGCAGATGATGTACTCGATACACGCCTCTGTCGATCCAATGTTTATAAGAGATGGCTAGATTTCCTATCTTAATCTTATCATTGTAAAACAGAGATTCTGCAATGATTTCATCAGCTCTTTCAAAACTCATCTTTCGTGAAAATTCTTCAAAAGTATCCTTCCAGAAGCGATTTACATTGACAGTCATTGGGAAAGATGCCCCATATATGCCAATGTTATCTACGACAGGGAATAACGCAGATATAATACCTTTCCACTTTTGTGTACTCTGTATCAGTTTGCGTATCCAAAATCAATTTTAGGCCACTTATAAACTTTTTAATATCAAGTAGGCCCGATCCTCCTTTTTTACGCTCTTCATTATCGTTCTTCTACTGATTCTATCCTGCTTCCTTTTCCAGATGAATTTGAAGCACATACTTTGCAAACCGTTTATGAAGTCATCTGGCGGATTTGGCAAGAGTAACCATAGTTGTGTTATTTTTGAAAGGATTAAACTTTTCAATACAGCGATTGGCCTAGTGGAGTTATAGACCTTTTAATCCAGATGTTGAATAACCTTTTTATTTCTGAAAATTTTAAATTATAATTCAATTCCTCACAGTCATCTAGGTCTACCGAAAACCATACGCCTAAAATTTTAAATTTTGGTGGATTCCAATTGATCTTCAAATGTGGTAAATGTTTTGCTATCGACCTTTTCTTACTACCTAACCATACTGCTTGCGTTTTGCTATCATTCATGTATAATCCAGAGTTATAACTAAACTCTCTGATCGTTTCAATAATTGCCTCAAAAGACGTTGCATCACCCTTGGTCATCATCTGAGTATCATCTGCAAACTGAGCTATTTTATGCTCATTATTATTTATTTTTATACCTTTAATCAATATATTTTCTCTTATCATAGTAGCAAGTATTTCTACGCAGATTAAGAACAGATATGGTGAAACGGGGTCGCCTTGTCTACACCCTTTCTCAACTTTAAACCAGGATGAACACTGACCATTTACAATTATTGTGGATTTCATATTTCTATAAAACAATGATGTCCACTGGCATATAGTTGAACCAAATCCGAAAGCTTTCAAGGTTTTCATCATAAAATTCCAGTCTAATGTGTCAAACGCTTTCTCAAAGTCAATACATAGCAACAATCCAGGACGATTTGTAACGTTTAGATAGTGAATAAGATCATAAATAAGTCTTATGTTATCGCCAATATATCTACCACTCATGAATCCTGTTTGATCTTCATTTATGATCTTGGGAAGTACATTTTTAAGTCTATTAGCTATGCACGATGACCCTATCTTGTATACAACATTTAATAATGTAATTGGTCTCCAGTTTTGAATGTATTCCTTAGGCTTATCATCCTTTAGAAGACAAATGATTATGCCCTCTCTCTGAGGGGAAGATAATTGTCCTCGTCTAAATCCATCATTTAATGAGCGAACAACAAAAATTCCTATTGATTTCCAAAATACTTTGAAACATTCTGATTTAAAACCGTCAGTGCCTGGGCTTTTATTGCTTTTCATGTTTTTCAGAGAGTATGATGCTTCTTCTAAGGTGATTCTCCTTCTATGTTCTTTGATTCTTCGTATGACAAAGTTGGAAAATTTTTTACCATGTCAGTAATTTCGCAGTTTTCAACATTTCTCTTTCTATATAGATTTCATAGAAAGACTTTGCTTCATTCATTATTTCATTTTGACTGCTTACGTCTCTCCCACTTTGTGTTATCATTTTTCTCATGCATTTGCTTACTTAGTGCCTTGTTTCTAGATTACAGAAGACCTTAGATACTTTCTCACCTTCAGCAATCCATCTTGCTTTTGAACGCAATAGAACTCCATCGATTTTTTTACTTCTAATTTCCACTAGATCTGCTTTATATTTTTCCAAACTGCGTTGATCGTCTTCGGTTCTGGGAATTTTTTTTCTAACTCTTTGATGCTTTCTTCTAGTTGTTTCTCCTGTTTAGCTTCTTTCTGTTTCTTTGCTGTTGGAAAATGCTATTGTTTTCGATCTCACTTTCATAAGCAAAACATCTAGAAAGAGCTGGTCTCCTGTTGTAAATTGTATCTGATTTCTAGGAATATTATGAATTTCTTTTCTTTCATACAGTAAGTCTGCATATTCTTCGATAGTATTTCTATTTTCTCATCTATTTCTTTTACATAAATTGTCTTTTAGAAGAGAATTGTTAAATTTCCCAAAACTGTTTCTTTTAACTTCTCCAAAACATAATTTCAAGACAATCATTGAGTGGTCCGATCGGTAGCCAGTCTGAATGTCAGCATCTTCGACATATTGTACAATTGTTTCCGAGACTACAGAAAAGTCAAGTCGACTTTGTTGGAGTGGATTTATTCTTCGCCAAGTAAATCTTCTGCTTTCTGCGTTTAGGTCTCTCCATATGTCTGTTAGCTCTAAATTTAACATCATTTCTTCTACTCTTTCTTTAGCCTTTTGATTATTCACATGTTTATAATTGTCATAATCTACATTTGGGTCCATTACTAAATTCCAGTCACCACCTATAATTACATGATATGACCTAGTTTTGCTGATGTAATCTTCCAATCTTCCATAAAATTCTGGAGTGTCTGTTTGGGACATACAGATTAACAAGCAGTAGATCTTTATCCATGTTGAAATTAAAACCATTATGAAATTACCGTCTTGGCCTTTGTGAACTGTTTTCACCTTGAAGTCAAATCTGTTATTAAACAATATTGCTACTCCTCTAGATTGCGTGTTATTGGATGCAAAGAAAACAGGTATAGCCCCATCCAGCTGCATAATGGGCATCTAATTTAGGATCAAAATGTGTGTCCTGAAGAAAGCATATGGAAATCTCTTTTTGTCTAATATAGTGAAAAACATCTCTCCTTTTCTCTATGTTACCCAGACCTTGGCAATTCAACAATGCAACACAAACCTTCTCCATGTGTTAAAACTAGAATGTTCTTTTCATGTCAATATGTCTACAGTACACTTTAGGCAAAATGCACAGTCGACAGCACATAGAAAAACATTTGCGTATATAAAACGTACATAAAAATAATAAAAAGTCAGATTTTCACACATACTGTGCCCCATGCTGACCCAGTCAGCGAAGTAGCAAGTACCATCAGATCTGCGCTGCGGTATAACTGACGTTTTCATTAGCATTTGAATACACAAAAGAATAAGCAACTCGGAAACTGGACAAACTTTAGAAAGCATGACAAAGAAAAAGGCAGTTAGAACGATATCAACAGCAACAAACATACACACACATACACTGACAACAACACTATTAACAGCAACACAAAAACAACTACAACAAGTTTGTTTGTTTACAAGTGAGAATACGTCGCTTCGCTGAATACCAGCGCTCCAACCCTAGTCCTGCGTTTCGGGTACAGTCGACTCCAAAACGCAGACACACGCACACTTATACACGCTCGATTATGCGTCTGCGAGGATTAATTGTAAGATTATCATATGCAATGACATTTCAAACGAACTTATAATTTCTTTTTTTTTTTTTCACATTATTTTACCAGATCAGAAAGAGTATAAACAAGCAAAAAACAAAAAAAAAAAGCCCCCCCCCCCCACACACACACACACTAGTCCTCTGTGGTAACGTGAAATACTGTAAAATAATACGCCAATATCAATCACACACACACACACACACACACACACACACACACACACACACACACACACACGCACACACACACACACACACACACACACACACATACAAAACACACACACACACGCGCGCGCGCGTGTGCGTGATGCAATTGTACCCACATGCAGTCGAGATCGAAACATTTACCATTTGTCATAGAAATAATACATCTGTAAGGTGCAGTAAGGTCCATAATCTGTATGTAAAGGCTTAACTACCAAACCTTACTTGTGGTCTGAGCATACAACCCATTCCAAATCCGCGTATTTCTTAAAAACACTTTTGTAAGCTCGCGCGTGCCCTTGCGCGCTCATACTCACGGACACGCAAACACACAAACACACACACACACACACACACACACACACACACACACACACACACACACACACATACACGCGCGCGTGCGCGCAAAGAAACATGGAAAAAGGAAGTAGGCCTACGCACATAATCCGTAGTGTTTTGTCGCAAAGAGGGCCTCCACAATCGCATCTGTTCAAGGTGAAATACGGTCAGACAAAGAGTGTGTAACATTTCTGAACAAACTCCAAGACACCAGGCTGTGCAAGAAAGGAACCGAACACATATACGCTTTTTGTACCTTCTGGGAAAAAAGTGTTCATAGGGAAGGGAACTATCATTGAGGCTTATGTGTCTGTGATCCACAACAACGCCTGAAATAGTAGCAGGCAAGCTGGAATTCAACACCCAAATTGTGTGCATGCTTGCATACCCATGCGCACGACTGCCTGCGGGCAATTATCATATGCAAATAATCATATTAGACGTGATATTTATCAAATTCGTATAGAGTCTCAGGGGGCAAAAACCTTGCCAGCGGAAAAAAAAAAAAAAAAAAACAGTATTCACGGAAGACATGAATTCGCAAGGCGCATTTACCATTTCTCCAAGTGACATGCTTTTGAATTAGAATACCCTATAAGATATCAAGCAGTTCTAAAATGCTAAGCATATTGCACCACACAACTGAACAACGCAGACGAGTTGGGCCGTACTATCCCCTCACGCATCCTGTTAGGCACAGAAGGGCAGAGCAAAGCAAAACAACAATAGGTCCAAAAGATAAGTCCCCCCCCCCCCCCCCCCCCCCCCCCGCCCCCGGCGCAGGGGAAGATGGATAAGCAACAGTGAACCAAATGTCACATCCTCTCCCATCCACGTCAAAAAATAAAAGATATGAACAATTCATATACATGTACACACTGTGTGCACTCCAGGAGGCATCTAATAATCCGTGTTGCACATGATCGTCATGTCCTATTATCACAACTATTTTCATAATACGTGGATTATGAATGGGGCAACGGGGCAGGACAAAAGATAGGCGGCAGGAAGGACATAACCGCAACAAAGAGACAGAAAAACACAGCAATTCAGAGATGGCCTTAAGGGTAAAAAAGAAATAGTAATAACAATACCAAATGAGCACCATCACCAAGATACTCTACGACAGAAAAAAAAAAAAAACTAAATTATTTGCTACATTTCATTCCGCAGCACTGCATCTAAATCGTGGTCAATCTGTAGTTGAACAGTTTTTCCATTTTTCAGTTTTGCAATGACTTTCGTGTTGGACGACCATGCCTCTAGTGTAGCTGAATGTTGCTTGGCCTCTTCTAACAGTTTGTAGTTAGCAGCAGTCAAATCTTCAGCAATAGAAAGTCTTTGTCGGTTACCTTTGAGTGTTCGACGTTTTGACAGGATTTCATCTTTCTTCTTACGGGAGTAGAAACGGACGATGATCGGTCGAGGCCTGGTGGTGCCTGGAGTTTTCCTGCCAGTTCTGTGGGCCACCTCGATGTCCTCCTCTCGGACCGCCACCCCGACCAAATCGCTGAAAATCTTGCACACTTGAGTGCAAGCACCTGTGGACTCTGCTAACTCGGGTTCTGTCTCAGCTACGTTAAAAACACGAAGATTCTACCTTCGACCATGCTGTTCCATATTGTTCTGTTGTCTGCGCAATGAAGTCAGCCGTTTACCCTGGGAATTAAGTTGCGAGAAAAGATCTGCGTTGTTGTTTTTTTTTTCAGAACGGATATCTCCTCCAGCAACTGCTTTTTTTTTTTACTTTCGCTATTATCTAGTCTTTCCTCAATTGCCTCAAATTTCCGATCAAATTTTTCACAGAGAACCTCCATATCAGATTTGATTTCATTTTTCAGTTTTCTAATGTCCTCTTTTAAAGCTAGGCTTTTCTGTAGTCTGTCCAATCGACTATTCAGTTCACCCATTACATCTGCCATCTGAACATCCATTTCGTCAGACTGTACCTCAAAGTTAAATTTTTATTCGTTGTTCGGCACTCTCAGGACTGTCACTTTCACTGTTAGACGAAGAGCCTTTCTCTTGAACTGGCTAAAAAAAAACTTTTATACTGAGACATAATGATTAGGCCTGACAGTCATTGTGTGTCCACTTACGGGTTTTCAATCAGTGCACCACACATTTATATTGGGATAGTACAAATCGATATACTTCCTGTCCCACATTCAACCTGTACGTCTGCTAATTCTGAAATCCGCGGTTTAAGAACCCACGCACTCAGATCATTTTGAAGGGTTGTTATGAAGCACCGGCACTGGCACTCAGGGCTAGACACTCATTGAAGTGTGAAACCACATGTCGGACATCCACAAACATTTTTTTCCTTTCTTTTCTTTTCTTTGTTAGAACACAAACAAGGCAGGATGTACACAACAGGTGATCTTTGGTTGTATGAAGAGCGTCCGAGGATCGTCCGAAAGAGTTTAAAGCACAAGAAGGAACGCAGGCAGAAACAAGTTGCGAGAGCAGAGCAGAAATACGTCCACTCTCCTCGGCGACAACAGCTCACTCCTAGAACCATATATTAATAAATAATTATTATTAATTATTATAATATAATTATTATATAATAATTATTATAATTAATAATAAATTAATATATCAGCCAATGTCCTCATAATATATCTATTCATATATTAATATAAAAATGAATAGATATATTATGAGCACATTGGCTGAATTTAGATTTGGTGTTTCTGACATTGCATGCCATGGTTTAAGATATTTCAACCCTGCCGACGTTGAATGTGGTTCAACATGGGAAGATGAAGTTCATTTTTGTTATGTTGTCCTGCACTACATAACCTCAGAACAAAACTTATCCAGCCAAAGTATCACATTGAACCATGTCGTTTCAAGGTAATATTACTGTTGTCAACAAGAAACGAACGCTTCCTTTCAAATTTGGCCGTATATATTTATGAAGCTCAGAAAAGACTGCGAGCGACTACCTAATATCCCAATTATTGGTGTGCTTTAATAATTGTCGTGAATGTATTTACATTTTTTCCCTATGTGCACCTTAACTTGTTGTTTTGTTGATTGTATGAATGCCCCTTCAAAATTGGACCTTAGCCTTACATCTGAATAAACATTCGCATTCGCATTCGTATTCTCTCTCTCTCTCGCTCTCGCTCTCGGGGTCAAGTCGGACGTGTCAACATGGCGACATGTTTTGATTCTCTCCTACGAAGGTTGATCGCTTAAGCCAAGTTCTAGGAGATAAACTTCAAATATTGTTTCGACATTATGCCAGCGAGTGGAGAGAGCATCACCGCAAGTGACAGGCAAGTTCCATGTCACCCTTATTGCCATATTATGCCGTAAATCCGCTGTCAAAAGACCCCTGGGTGTGTTGTTCCTGCTGAAGGGGTGTGGTGGCTCAGTGGGAAAAACACTTTGTGTGCTTGTTCATCGACTGTGCAGTGTTCTCAAACTCAACTGCAATATATCAGCGTTTGGGTCCGGTGTACAAACTACAAGGTTTGGTGTGCTCACTGCGGTGACGCTGGTCTTCATGTCGTGCTTCTTACTGGCCTGTGGTGACATAGAGCCACATCCAGGCCCAACATCTCCTGCATCCTCAGGACGAGGTGAGAGTAACGAGGACAATCTTTCCATGACAGAACAGGCGGTCACAGAGGAGGAGAGAAGCAACGATCTGTACAAACAGCAAACAGCCTTGGATCTACAGGGCTTCCTGTCGGGGATGAAGGACATGCAGGCTTGCATGAGAAGAATTGAAGAGAAGCAAGACAGACAAGCTGATGACATGAGTAAAGCCATGAATGACCTGAAGTCCTCCTTGTCGGAACAGATCGCCAGCATAGACCACAAGCATCAACAGCTGCAAGAAGACGTCAGTGACCTAAGGTACCAGTGTGACAAACTTCAAGATGAAAATGACTGTCTGCGTGAGCAGTTGAAGTTTATCACCGAAAAGTGTGACTCTAGAGAAAATCACAGCAGACGTAATAATCTGCTGTTCTTCGGGCTGCAGGGATGCCAAGACAACGAAAGCTGGGATGATTGTGAGAGCCAGGTCAGGACAGTGATAGTGAGGGCATGGGGATCAAGGAAGAGGTCATGATTGAACGAGCGCACAGGACTCCAAAGAACAATGCAATTGTGGTGAAGTTTCTGTCATATAAGCAAAAGTCATTGATACTGAGGAATGCCCCAAACCTAAGAAAGTCAGAGAAATTTGGTGATGTGTTCGTCAGAGAAGATTTTTCTGCATTGGTCGACAGAAACGTCAAGGACTCAGAGAGAAAGCCCAAGAACTGTACAAGGCTGGTGAGAAGCCCAATACTGCGTTTTGACAAGCTTATTACCAGCGAGAGAGTCTTCACTTTTGACCTAGAACAAAAAGATATCAAAACCTTCAGGAGTATCCCCTCTGGAAACAGGAGCAGAGGAACTCAACCAGGAAATGTGAATCGATCCCAGGGGCCTAATTCAACAGAAAAGTCAAACTCTAAGTTAACGACTCATGAAGATCATGAGATCATGATCAGCAAGCAACCAACGACGTGAAGAACGACTGGCCACTGCAGAGTTTCCGTGGTCTGGATGGACAAAGCTCAGGTGTCGACTCTCCTTCACATCTCAACTTGCTGTCGCTGTCGGAGTACCCAACTTTGCAAGCATCCAAATCAAAAGAAACGAGTGTGACGAAGAGTGTGTAGTACTCCAACCTGCCCCAGATGCGGCACAGAGCGGTGAACGTGGAGCACGAGCAAGACGAAACAGCACGGTTTCTAGTGTTTCTGAAGCAAGGAGCCCTGTCACCAAACGACACAACACGCGCTTGACTTCGTCGCTTGGGCGTACAGAACACAACACACAGTCACACACACTACAGCAGTGGGTTTTAAAACGGGAAACAAACAGGGGGCGGGGCAGGGACAGAGAGGAGGAGAGAGGGGGGTGGCCCTTCAAGAGGGGGGGAGAGGGAGGGAACACAAGTACTTCGAAATAGGGGGGTGGCCAAAGTCCCAAAGAAATACGAATTTGCACTTGGAAACTGCAATGGGTGGCTACAAAAACTTGAAATCAAAGATGTGATTCAAACATTGTTAACTTTGATATTTTTTCGTTGAACGAAACATTTATTGATTCGGGAAACTATAGATACAGTGCTTTTAGTGACTTTGATGTACATGTGTGTCTAGAGCAGTTAAATTATCATCAAGTGCTAGAAAATCAGGCGGAGTACTTGTGTTTGTGCGGAAGGTTTTTTCAAACTTGGTAAAAAAGGATAAATATGAGGTACGAAAATATGGTGATTTTGGAATTAGATCGGTCATTGTTTAACGTACAAAAAACTATTTTTCTAATATGTGTGTACATCCACCCATATGACAGTAGATATTGGAATGTGGCAGAACATGGCTATGGCTTAGAGATTTTAGAACAGTGTGTTGTTGATTTGCACGAGTTTTTCCAAGATTTCTCACTGATTATTACGGGGGACATGAACGCACGAACGGTAGTAAAAATGCTGTTTCTTTGAGCGTGCAGGTGAAAGATTCCTGGGATTTTGGAGATAAAAGAGAGGATGATGATATTTTGTTTGAAAGAAAGTCGGATGATGAGGAGATTAATCTCTTTGGTAAAAAATCTGCTTGATTTATGTTCGTTAATTGATTGTGTTATCATAAACGGCCTGTGTGGTTTTCAGTTCGATCGGTCTCTGACTTTTGTATGTACTACAGGTGGTAGTACAATTGATTATGTTGTCATGTCTAGAGATCTGTGTGTCAATCACTTTGTTCGTTCAGTGAAAGTTTTGGCGTTTATTGATTCGCCTCATTTTCCTGTGTCATTGACACTTTGTACACATAAACTAATTAGTGATAAAACGGACACTGTAAAGAAGTTTGAAAAAAATGTTTGGGATAATGCTGAAGAAGCGCGTTTTATTGATTGTCTTTACTCTGACGAAATTCAAGATATGTGTATTGATGCATTGTCTCTTTTGCACTGTGATGTGGAACAAGCGCTAGAAAGATTTTCAAATGCTTTGCTGAGTGCAAGTGAATGCATGAAAAGACAGGTTTCTGCCACTAGGGACATACCCAGAGGTGCTGTATGGTTTGATGCTGACTGTGGTGATGCAAAGATTAAAAGCTAGACAATGTTATCAAAATTTAGGCAAACTAAAAAAGCTGAAGATCGAGTGCCCTACGTTATCGCTCGAAAGACATATAATGGTATGCTGAAATGTAAACGGCAAAGTTACAAGCGTGAAAAAGCAGGGGCAGTTAGCCTCTATGGGCAACGACAGTAAACAGTTTTGGAAACAAGCCAAACAATTGTAGGGAAACGGAAAGAAGGGGTTAGTAAAGAAATAACACCAGGT
>JADBJO010033548.1:0-14461 GCA_016801955.1 Conus betulinus
AGCACAATATAGAAAGAGAGGGGGGGTAGTTACCGCCAAGAACATAGACGAACAAAGTACAGGACAAGACACAATGCATTTCGGCATCTTGGATCTTCTTCAGGCAAAAACAGAAGACCCAAGAGGTCGAAACGCATTATGTCTTGTCCTGTACTTTGCTCGTCTATGTCCTTGGCGGTAACTAACCCCCTTGTTACGGCGACAAACTGTGCTGCATGCTTTGTCGCCGACGACAAAGTGTGCTGCACAGTTTGTCGTTCCAGCCATGAGAAATATCCACAAGTTTGCACACTTTGTCGCCCCTTGCACACTTTGTCGTCACTTTTCATATGTGACATTGCTGCACACTTTGTCGCCCCTCCAAAGAAAAAACTTCTATGGGTCAAGGATGATGCCGACATTTTTTTTTTTTTTTTTTTTATCTATTTATTTATTTTTACAGAATAACCGTTAATAATGGTTATAAACGGCGAATAACTTTTTTTTTCTTCTTACCAAATGTCTCAGAAACTACTTGACCGATTTTAAAGCGGTTTGGACGAATTTGTGTCAAATCAAGGCCTTCTTTCAGGCAATGGGATATGATTGTGACAATTCGTTAATACCTGTTATAAACCGTTGAAATATCAAGAAAACATATTTCACTATTTTCACAGAAAACTGATCGTTCTGAAAATTGATAGGTATCTTAAATATGGGTGAAGGCCGATGCCGACAATTTTTTTTTCGACGATCTTCGCCGACTTCCGCAATAACGACCATAAATGTTGTTTTTTTTTTTGTTTTTTTTTCTTTATGGAGTATCTTAGAATCTACTCGGCTGATTTTTAAGCGATTTTTGAGAGACTGTAGCAAAGCAAGAAGCTCTTGATACAAGTGTGGATATGGACCTATATTTGTGACCATTATAAAACATTGCTATTGTCTTGCTTGCATCTTGTTATAATTAATTCCATTATTATCAGTCTGTTCGCCTCTCTTTCATTAAGTACCTATTTTAACCGATTTTAAAAAAAAAAAAAAAAAAAAAAAAATCACATTCGTGATTAATCTGAGTTTTCGTGTGTGCAGTGTTTGTCGTTAGCAAGTGTAAGTGAAAAGATTATATGTATCAGGGCTGGGGTAAAGAAAAGGTACTACTTTTCGCCAAAGTGTTTGAGTGTGGCACTTTTGCCTTTGACAGGCTTCCTGCAGTTCCTATGCCACACTGGAAAGTATTATATTCGGACATCCAACTTGTCCACGTTGAGTGTAGATATCATAAAATTAGATTAATGAAACTGCGAGGCCCTTGTGTGGTATTAACTGAATTGAATGTTTCTAGTGTAAACTCAGGTGCTCGAAATGGGTTTATTTGTCTGAGAGCATAAAATGTACTACGTTTTAGGACAGAGATTTAAAGACAGAAAGAAGAATAGGTTAGACAGAAAAAAAAATGAACTTTGCATCAAACCTACTGCACTGAAGAAAGAAAAATCTATGGTACAAATTAAAAAAAAAAAACACTGGGAAGGTTCTTTCTGCAGACCGTTTTATTCAACTTGTCATCAACAAGCAAACACAGGCGTATTTTAACATCTAATCATCGTTCATAGAAAGGTAGAATGTAACAAAATGAGAAAAAAAAAAGATAATTCAAACGTGAAACTTTAAACAGCTACAGCAGACAATTTTAGCAGACAATGGTTTTTCTTTCCAATAAAAAAGATAGTTCACATTTAAATTTCTTGCATTTGTCTCATTCAAAACCATGTCAGATCCAGCGTTATGCACAGTTTATGATAAACAATGAAATGTTAACGCATTTGTAATCAAAGAATTTATACTGTCTTCAATATTAGTTACACCAGAACCTCCTATACCAAATCCAACAACATTGTGTAGAACTACACAATCTACAACATACGTGTCACGGACGGACAGCCCTCCAACCCACTTTCAATGTATTATTTAAATTTGTTAGTTTGTTACCACATTATTTTGTGTAAAAGAGGGGTGGGCGGTTGTGTGTTGTCAAGTTGTCAACTTTTCAGGGAGAAAAAGGGTGCCCGTCCGTGTGGTTTGCATGCATCCTTTTGCACCGCATGAACATTTTTTCAGTATCGGTTCTTGTGGAAGCCCGTGGAGAGCTCACTGAGTCGTTGGGAGTTATTCCCCTTTGATCGGCAGTTGGCGCTTGGGAAAAGTTTTTACTTCACTCGGATTGGAGCCACGAGTGGAGAGACCACATTCTCTTTGGTGCGGCGTTTTATAACTTTTTGACGAAGGCCAATGATCTACCTGACTGTGGGTAGTTTTATAAGTTGAGAGAGAGGAATCCCTATTCCTGCCCACCAAGTCTATACCTTAACCCTCTTCGCTGGGGGTGACCAGCCGTCGACCGTCCCATGGTGAAGGGCTGCTGGTGCTGTTGGTTCCGGGGTCCCTGGTAGTCTTTTCGCTGAGGATCAGCCTGCCGGCCCACCTTTTCCCCTTCTTTCCACCCGCCGTTCTGGTGAGTTATTTTCGTGCTTCTCAGTTTGTTCCTATTTCGCATTCCACTAGGGTATCGGTTGTAAATTATAAAATTAACATTTTCATTAAAAAATCTATCGTTTTGGGTACTGTGCTGAGGCAGTACTACAGGTTTGGAGAAATATTGTGGTTTCAGGCGCGCTGCGAGCGTTAGCCTGATTTGTTGCTGTAGAAGTGCAAGTTTGAATTTTATTCTAAACGCGCTGCGCTGAAGCAGTGGCATTTTGTCGTCAGCGAATCGTGTGGACACATGGCGCGCCGCGCGGGCTTGCCAGTTTTTTGCCGAGTCATTTTGATTTGTGTGTAACCCCGTCAGAGAGAGGGGTATGGGGTTGTCTGGTTTTATGGTGTGCGACACCATGGTGCACCATTGTGAATACTTCATTTTGGTGGAATCTTGTAAAGAATGAGTGTCGGCAGTACTTATTTGTATTATAAATTATTATTTTTATTTATTTTCATTTAAAACCTTCAGGCCGGGCGCGGTGTTAGTGGAGTGACCACGCGACTCGCTTTTATGTATTGTCGATTTTATTATGTTTATCTCATTTGTTTATTTTACTATTTCATTTTCTTTAGTATGAATGTGGTATGGGTGTGTTTTTTGTGATGATTTAAATGTCAGATTAAAACTCAACACATTAGGATATTGAGAAATAACATACTGCTTAAAAAAGTGTTTAAATGTGAAATAAATTATTATTGAAGAACTAAATTGACAGTCTTTGTGGGTGTGGCCCATCTCGCCAGGTAGCAGCCTGCACCCACACCATACCTCAGCTGTATTTAGAGTGAGATATCTAATGCCCCCTCTTTTTTAGGGCGGGATTGATTGGGCATCGTGTCAAGTTTTGGCACGGCCCAGACGCCCTTTTCATCGCAGGGTGCCCAGTCTGGAAGCTGTCTGAGGGAGGAGCGGGACGCTGACTGAGGTGCTGAGAGCGAGGCCAGAGCGCCAGCCCTGAGGGTACACTCTTTGGATCCGGAGGGTATCGATGACTGTGCTCTGGGTGCACCGGTGTTTTCCCTGCTCGGACAGTGAAAAGACTCTCTTCTTTAAGTTAAGTTTTGTCTCTGGCTGTGTATGGGTGGTGTTTGGTGATGCCTGGCGTGTGGGAGACGCTCTCTGTGGGCCTGAGACAGTGTGAGTGTACATCTGTGAACACCTGAAAAAATGTACATGAAGTGTATAAGTGTATGAATGTTGGTGAATATGCTTGTATGGCTGGGGTAAGCCCTGTTTTGTCTTTCATTTAATTTTTTCTCCCCCTGTCCTTTCTTCTCTTTCTTCATTTTGGGATAGATCAGTGTGTTTAGGGTCTAAACTTAGCTGTTCCCTGGGTCAGGGGTGGGGGTCTTTTATTGTTTTTCTTTTTTGCCCATTAAGTAGATATTTTCTTTAAGGTGTCTATCTTCTATTTTCCCTTCTTTCCCAATTTATTACTCTCTGTCCTCCCTCTTCTTGATAGGCGTCCCTCCCCTACTAGGTGTGAATGAGGTGTTTTCTTTCATTTAATAAATTGTATATTTGGGTTATTTTCTGATTTTCCACGAGTGGCTTGAGTGTGTGGTCGGTGGGTGTTGTGCCCTGCTGTTTCTTTTCTCCTCCTCTGCCCTCACATCCTTGATTCAAGGACCTTGACTTTGACGCTTTGGGGGCTCGTCCGGGATGTGACGGTCTGGAGTTGAGGAGGGTTGGTTAGGATTTCCACAGCACTCTCGACTACTGCTCCAGCCCTCATGGCTGTGTTGTAATAAGCGGGTGGTGGCTGGGCCGGAGTCCCACCGTGAAGGGGACTCCACGCGGAGTGGAGCATTTCCGGGGTCGCCGTGATCGGAAAGTCCGGTTCTCGTCCTTGGCCGCCGGCGCTCTAACCGCCTCCGCGTCTCTTTGTCCGTTTTATTATTTTTTCTGAAAGTATCGCCGGTGTGTGTAAAAACTTAACTTGACTCCTTAACTTTACTGTTATCTTTCAATAGGTAACGGGTAAAAGGGTGGGGAGTATTTTGGGTTTTCATTGTGCAGGTTCTACAGCGTCAGTGTTTGTGCTGATATAGGTCTGACCGTATTTTGCTTGCCTGATTTGCCTACCCCAGACTACGACTGAAAGTAGCGCAGGTAAAAGTAGGTGGGATTCTGGTGGTCTAAGTCGCGTGAGGAAAACTAGCTGGTAGCATTCTCTGTCTTGTTAAAACACTTAAGTATTTATTTTTTGTGGTGATTGTTATTTTGCTTACACTAGGATCAGGTTTCTGTATTTGTTTAGTAGTAAGGAGATTAGCTCCCTTCTGATAGGCTTTTCTATCAATTCGCACTCACTAGTTATTTATATATTCATATTTTCTTGTTAGTTTAAAATTTACGCTCTTTGATGGTGGTGTGTGCGTTGTGGAAAAAAAAAGTGTTAGTGTGTGTGGATTGAGAGGTGGCTTAACTGGTCTGTGTTTATCCGTTACGCCACCACCTTCCAACTTATAGTGTACCCAGCCTCCCTTTTCACTCTTACCGCGGTGTTACACATTTCAGCCATGCTCGCGTGGGCTGTCCAGTAAAGAAAAAAAAAAAAACTGCGCGCCATGACTGGGTCAGCTTGAACTCTACAGGCTAGGCGTGTTGGTGCAGTGTGCACATATCGGCTGCGGGGTAGTCAGGCAATCTCTTCGACTTTGCGATACCGTTCATTTTTGCGTCGCCGTCATCTCGTTGTTTATTCGGTCGTGATTTAATTATTCCATCCGGCCGTTACTTGTATTTATTCTCTCTTCCTGTCGTTGCATTTTCGTGCGCTGCCCGTGTTTTATATTTATATTTATTTTGCGGCTGTTATATTTGCGTTGTCGTAGCTGAGTAAAATCAATAAAAGTTTGATACTTTACTCAGTCAGTTGAGGATTTGTTTGGTTAGTGTATTGTTCCTACACTCAGGATCAAGAAGGCCTAACCACATGTCTATTGGGTTTCATTCACAAGTGATTGCTATTGAAAAAAACAAGAGGTTTAGGGCGGTATTCCTTCATTTAGGAATCTGTAGGCCCTATTCTCCTAAGTTTCTGCTTAGTTTTTTCCTTCTGGTGTGTCGACTCACTGTGCGACAGTTGAGAGCTTCATTCAGAGGAGTTTTTCTTGGTCAAGAGGGTTTTGAAAGAGTTGTTCCCCTTTTGATTGTTGTCCTTTTGGTGACGCAAACACGTTTTCATTGTGTTGGCAGTGTTTGGGTACTGCTTCTGTAAAGGGTCGTTCCTTTACTTGGTGAGATTTTCTATAAAATTTTTCTTCGTGTGACTCTGTCCGGGGGACAGGTGCTTTTCTCTTTGTGTTGTTTTGATTCTGCGTCAGTCTCAAGGGGGTACAGGAAACTGTCTTCCCGTACCTGGTTGCTGGATTGGCGTTATTGATTTGGAAGCAGGTAGTCTTCCACTGACTGGTGTGATTAGACATATTTGGCAAGATTTGTATTTCAACGGACTTACTTCCACTTTAGCTGTGAGTCAGGTCTGTGCACAGCTTTATTGGTTTCAAATGTTTGGGACTAAGTGACATTTCTTATTGTAGCCATATTTCAGGAAGCGTTTTGCCCCGCGTGTTTTACGTGAAAACTATTGTGTGCGTAATCACTTTGTGGAATAAAAAGGCTACTGGAGAGGATTGGTGGTTTACCCACTCTCAAGTAAAGAGCACAGGGGTTGTGCCTGGACTAACTACTCCTGTGTCTCACTACACCTCCCGCACAGGAACTGACATTGATACTCACGTGGTATTCTCACTGGAGAAGTACAACCACCTGTCACGACGTCCCCGTCAGTCAGTATAACCAGGCCTTTTGGTTTCACCGTCTCCGAGGAGACGACCACTTTCCCACCTTCTCCAGCGTTGGTCGACCTATCCCTTTTCTGAGGGAGGACCTAATACGGCCACCGTCACCGTGCCCGCGTATCCCTGGACCAGCTCCACTGGATCCATTGCTTATGATGAGGTTTGAGAGAGAAGAGAAGGAGAGGCAAAGGAAAGGAGAGAGAGAGAGAAGAGAAGGAGGCGAAGGAAAGAAGAGAAAGGGAAGAAAGAAAGGAAAGGGATGAAAGGGAGGAGAAAGAAGCGAAGGAAGAAAGGAGATGGAGAGGGGAGATGGAGGAGAGGGAGCGAAGGAAAGAGAGAGGGAGGAAGAGAAGTTAGAGAGAGAAGAGAAAGAAGCAAAAGAAGAAAGAAGATGGAAAATGGAGATGGAAATGAAAAGACAAGAACAAGAAGACAAGAAAGAGAGAGGAGGAAAAAAAAACCCAAAGGAAGAGAGAGTTAGATTTCGAAACTCGTCTTAATATTGAGCGAGAGAAAAATCCGAGCAGAATTCAACTCGCAACTAGAGGATGGTGACAATCTCTCTCAGGGATCACCACATGCTCCAACATCTGTAGCCGGCAACGTCAGGGTGGAAACTATACCGTCATTTGTTCCTCCCGTGATTCCAATGCGCAAATACAATGATGAGTCTGTTGACACTTATATCGAGCATTTTGAAGCTGTGGCACAAGCTTATAAGTTAAGCAACGAAAGAAAGGCTCTATGTCTAGTGCGCAATCTCACGGGTAAAGCTAAGGAGGCCTTCGTAGATATTCCACCAGGAGCTACATATGACGAGCTAAAAGCTGCTTTGAGAACTAGACTCCACATGACCCCAGAGAGCTACAGGAGGCAATTTCGCTCCATGAAAGAAGCTACCTGATGAGACGTTCTACCAATTTGGCGAGCGGCTTCGTCGATCCCTCGATTATTGGGTGGAAACGTCAGGGTTGGAGTTGAGACAATGTATTTTATTGGAGTAACTCATGAATTCGGTTTCGCCTGACCTACGCTGCAAGTTGGGTGAGGCCCAACCACAGAGTTACGCAGAGGCATTGAGGATAGCTAAGGCCTATGCGGATGCACGACGATATTATTACCATTCCTCAGCAGGCACCAGGACACCACAAAGGGGGGATTCGTCTGCCACCGGGCAGTCTTCGTCTCCAGCAAAATGCGGACCACCAGAACCCTAGGGGAAGAGAGGGACAAACCAGGCGCAGAGCCAACAGTGTTTTGTATGTGGTCGCATCGGGCATCTGGCACGTGGCTGCCCGGACCGCAAAAAACAACCTACAACACAAGTTAAAGTGGCATATGGGGAGGTGGAAGTGACTACACCAGCCTGCCCTACCTTCCTGTCAGTAGTAGCGGGAAACGTTGTCGAGGCCATCAGGGACGCGGGCGCCACGGCAGTATTTATCGACGAGAAGTTAGTTCCTATGGATGCTCCTCGTGGAAATACCTGTGAAGTCGCGGGGATTGAGTCGTCGTTCACTGCCACTCGATCAACGGTGCTTGTAGACCTCTCGACGCCCTACTTCAAGGGAAAAATGGGGGCAGTGGCTTTGAAGCAGCCTGCATACTCCCTCCTCATAGGGAACACAGTCTGCCTGGAAGATGGCAGGGAGCTTCTCCATATCTACTGAGTTACCTCCAGAGGTGTTCGTCGCCGCCACCACTCGGGCACAGGCAGAGAGAGAAAAGAGGGTCCTAAAGCCCTTGTTTAAGCCCGTGCCTTCACACGACCAGGTCAGCTTAGAACCTTCGGCGATCAAGGGACTACAAAGTAAAGACCCACACTGAACAAAATAAGACAGCTCGTGGGAAAGTCTACTCGATAGTGACCTAATGGAAACGTCAAGTTTGTCCAGCAAAAGGGACTTCTACACCGGCAGTTCTCTTCAGCCACCACTACGGTCACCCAGCTGGTAGTACCAGAAGCGCTTCGACAGACAGTGTTGCGTCTGGGGCATTACCCGCCCATGGCCGGGCACCTGGGAACAAGACGCACTCTGGAGCGGATTCAGCAAGCCTTCTACTGGCCTGGGATGACTCAGGATGTCAGGAGATACTGTCGAACCTGTGACATATGCCAGAGAACCACGCCCAAGGGAACGGCATACCAAGGTGCCTCTAGGCACAGTTCCTTTGGTAGAAACTCCCTTCGAGAAGGTCGGTGTGGACCTTATCGGCCTCATTGTTCCAGCGTCAGACCGTGGACACCGCTTCGTATTGGTTATGGTCGACTATGCCACTCGGTATCCTGAGGCCACGCCCCCTCAAGAAAATAGATGCCGCAACCGTAGCTGAAGCACCTATGGGAAATATGGACAAGGACAGGTGTGCCAGGGAGTGTCCTATCGGATCAAGGAACTCAGTTTCTATCTGACGTGATGGATGAAGTGTACCGTTTGCTGCAAGTCCACAGGGAAACAACTACACCGTACCATGCACAGGTGAACGGGCAAGTGGAAAGCTTCAGTGGGACTCTCAAATGGATGATTAAGAAACTGGCTCAAGAACAACCCCATGATTGGGACAGATTCCTGCCCGGCGTTTTATTTGCCTACAGAGAAGTGTCCCAAGAGAGTATGGGATTCTCTCCCTTCGAGCTACTCTACGGAAGGACTGTGAAAGGCCCCATGGCAGTGCTACGTCAGCAGTGGACCCAGAAGCGGGCCAATCAAGAGCTGCGGACTCAAGCTGAGTATGTGCTGGATCTAAAGGAGAGGATTGCAGCTACATGCAAACTAGCACACCAAAATCTGGCCCATGCTCAGAAACGATATAAACAGTACTACGATCAGAAGGCCAGGCAAAAATGGTTTGAACCAGACGATGAAGTGCTACTTCTACCCCTGCAACATAATAAACTGCAGTTGTCCCGGCAGGGACCTTTCAGATTCTTGAGGAGAGTTGAGGACTGGGACTATGCTGTCCTCGTCAAGGGAGAAGAGAAACTCATACATGCCAACCTCCTCAAGAGGTATGAAAGAAGGGAGTCATGCAATGCTGGATTTACGCTCGTGGTAATAGAAAAGAAAGTAGTGAAACTCCGCCCTTGAGCTTCGACATCCCATGTGTGGCGACTCAGCCCAGTGAAACATGGAAAGACGTCCAGGTCGCGCAAGACCTACCTGAGGAGTATCAAGCTGCAGCAAGAATGTTGTGCCAAGAATATGCCGATATTTTGACTGACGTACCACTACGTTGCAACCTGGGAAATTGTGCTCTGGGTTCTCACTCAGCAGGAACCCATTCGAGTAAAACAGTACCCACTACCCCTGTCGCAGTCAGCTGCCATCAAGGCTGAAATTCAGGACATGTTGCAAATGGACGTCATCGAGCGTTTGCAGTTCCCCTTACTCCTCGCCTATTCTACTGGTCAAGAAACCTGATGGCCGGATGAGGTTTTGCGTGGACTTCCGAACGTTGAATCGAATCCTCAAGTTCGACGCAGAGCCAATGCCAGACATGGGAAAGATCTTCGCTCAGTTGGCCAAGGCCCAGTACTTCAGCAAACTTGACTTGGCGAAAGGCTACTGGCAGATACCAATGGATCTTGCTGACAAGGAGAAACCGCATTTACTACGCCTGAGGGTCAATTTCAGTTCAAGGTTATGCCGTTTGGACTCAAGACTGCAGGTGCAGTGTTTAGCCGTATCATGCGGCTCATGTTACAGCCACTGGAAATGAATGAAGCTCATGACTTCATCGATGATCTTCTTTTGGCAACTATGACATGGGAGGAACATCTGCGCTTGCTAAGGAAACTCTTCCATCGTCTTCGAGAAGTGCAAACTCGCCGCACGCTCTACCAAGTGCAGGATAGGGGAGTCAGAGGTGCCGTTCTTGGGTCATGTCGTGGGCAGGGGGTACCTTCTGCCAGAGCCGGACAAGGTACGAAGAATCGAGGACGCTCAGCCACCCAAGACTAAGGAGCAGCTCCGTTCATTCATTCCTGGGCCTGGTCGGATATTACAGAAATTTGTGCCCCACTTTGCAGAAACAGCAAAGCCCCTTACCGACAAAACCTGCTCGAAAGCCCCGAGAATCTGGATTGGAAGGAGGAATACGTGAAGGCTTTCAGGGAGCTGAAGGACGCTATATCCAGACCGCCAGTGCTCCAGCTTGCAGATCCTGACGCCACTTTCGTGGTCCGCACAGATGCGTCCAGGATTGGGCTCGGGGCTGCTCTCCAAGACCAAGGTCGAGGTCTGCTTCCCATATCCTATGCCAGCAAGAAGTTGACAGGAGCAGATTTAAACTACCACACCATCGCGTTGGAGTGTCTGGCCGTGGTGTGGGCCGTCCGCTGCTTCTATCCGTACCCTCTACGGCAAGGAGTTCATTATAGACAGACCACCATCCCCGTGGCCTACCTGCACAGAATTCGTCCAGTGAGTCGTCGACTGATGGGCTGGGCGGTCAAGCTTCAAAGTCGCGCCTTCACGTTCTGACATATTTCTGGGAAGAACAATGTGGAGGCAGACTTCATGAGTCGAATGCATTGAGGATTTTTCACCTGCATTCTGAAATTTACCAAGGTTTCACCGGTCTCATTTGTGTTAGTTTGACCTCTCTGCATGCCTAGAAACCAGCGGTGCTGGAAGACTGCAGGGGACTGTGCCTCAGTGGCACAGGCCTTTTGGGTGGGGGCTGTTGTCACGGACGGACAGCCTCCAACCCACTTTCAATGTGTTATTTAAATTTGTTAGTTTGTTACCACCTTATTTTTGTGTAAAAGAGGGGTGGGCGGTTGTGTGTTGTCAAGTTGTCAACTTTTCAGGGAGAAAGGGTGCCCGTTCGTGTGGTTTGCATGCATCCTTTTGCACCGCATAAACATCTTTTTCTGTGCGATACTCGGGTAGTTGTGGAAGCCCGTGGAGAGCTCACTGAGTCGTTGGGAGTTATTCCCATTTGATCGGCAGTTGGCGCTTGGGAAAAGTTTTTACTTCACTCGGATTGGAGCCACGAGTGGAGAGACCACGTTCTCTTTGGTGGGGCGTTTTATAACTTTTGACGAAGGGCACTGATCTACCTGACTGTAGTAGTCTTATAAGTTGAGAGAGAAGAATCCCTATTCCTGCCCACCAAGTCTATACCTTAACCCTCTTCGCTGGGGGTGACCAGCCGTCGACCGTCCCATGGTGAAGGGCTGCTGGTGCTGTTGGTTCCGGGGTCCCTGGTAGTCTTTTCGCTGAGGATCAGCCTGCCGGGCCCACCTTTTCCCTCCTTTCCACCCGCCGTTCTGGTGAGTTATTTTCGTGCTTCTCAGTTTGTTCCTATTTCGCATTCCACTAGGGTATCGGTTGTAAATTATAAAATTAACATTTTCATTCAAAAATCTATCGTTTTGGGTACTGTGCTGAGGCAGTACTATAGGTTTGGAGAAATATTGTGGTTTCAGGCGCGCTGCGAGCGTTAGCCTGATTTGTTGCTGTAGAAGTGCAAGTTTGAATTTTATTCTAAACGCGCTGCGCTGAAGCAGTGGCATTTTGTTGTCAGCGAATCGTGTGGACACATGGCGCGCCGCGCGGGCTTGCCTGTTTTTGCCGAGTCATTTTGATTTGTGTGTACCCTGTCAGAGAGAGGGGTATGGTTGTCTGGTTTTATGGTGTGCGACACCATGGTGCACCATTGTGAGTACTTCATTTTGGTGGAATCTTGTTGTAAAGAATGAGTGTCGGCAGTACTTATTTGTATTATAATTTTTTTTTTTTAATTTTCATGTAAAATCTTCAGGCCGGGCGCGGTGTTAGTGGAGTGACCGCGCGACTCACTTGGAGTCGGGAAGTGAGCGTTCCCTCGCGGCGCCCCCCCCCCCCCCCCCCCCCCCCCCCCCCCCCCCCCCCCCGTCGGTTCCGCTCCGCTGGTTTGTTTTTTTTTATGTATTGTCGATTTTATTATGTTTATCTCATCATTTATTTATTTTACTATTTTATTTTCTTTAGTATGAATGTGGTGGTGTGTGTGTGTTGTTGTGATGATTTAAATGTCAGATTAAAACTCAACACATTAGGATATTGAGAAATAACATACTGCTTAAAAAAAGTGTTTAAATGTGAAATAAATTATTATGAAGAACTAAATTGACAGTCTTGTGGGTGTGGCCCATCTCGCCAGGTAGTAGCCTGCACCCACACCATACCTCAGCTGTATTTAGAGTGAGATTCTAATGCCCCCCCTTTTTTTAGGGCGGGATTGATTGGGCATCGTGTCAAGTTTTGGCACGGCCCAGACGCCCTTTTCATCGCAGGGCGCCCAGTCTGGAAGCTGTCTGAGGGAGGAGCGGGACGCTGACTGAGGTGCTGAGAGCGAGGCCAGAGCGCCAGTCCTGAGGGTACACTCTTTGGATCCGGAGGGTATCGACGACTGTGCTCTGGGTGCACCGGTGTTTCCCTGCTCGGACAGTGAAAAGACTCTCCTCTTCTTTAAGTTAAGTTTTGTCTCTGGCTGTGTATGGGTGGTGTTTGGTGATGCCTGGCGTGTGGGAGACGCTCTGTGGGCCTGAGACAGTGTGAGTGTACATCTGTGAACACCTGAAAAAAATGTGCATGAAGTGTATAAGTGTATGAATGTTGGTGAATATGCTTGTATGGCTGGGGTAAGCCCTGTTTTGTCTTTCATTTAATTGTTTCTCCCCTGTCCTTTCTTCTTTCTTCATTTTGGGATAGATCAGTGTTTAGGGTCTAAACTTAGCTGTTCCCTGGGTCAGGGTGGGGGTCTTTTTTTTTTTTTTTTGCCCATTAAGTAGATATTTTCTTTTTGGTGTCTATCCTCTTCTATTTTCCCTTCTTTCCCATTTTATTACTCTCTGTCCTCCCTCTTCTTGATAGGCGTCCCTCCCCCACTAGGTGTTAATGAGGTGTTTTTCTTTAATTTAATAAATTGTTTATTTGGGTTATTTTCTGATTTTCCACGAGTGGTTTGAGTGTGTGGTCGGTGGGTGTGTGTGCCCTGCTGTTCCCTCTCTCTCCTCCTCCGCCCTCACATCCTTGACTTTGACAATACGGCTGTTTTGATGTTCAGGCAAACACACAGTGTCAATATGTGATTTGACACGACTAGAATGAAAATATTATCGAGTTCAGTACTGTCATTTCCAGCGTTTTTCTAAATTTACACACTCAGCCAGCAATTCAGCCATAGATTTTTTTTTCAAGAATATAACCCAAAATTCGACAAAATTTAGTAATGATAAAGACAGTGACATGAAAAATTCAAATAGACCATGAAAAAACTACTCATTGTCACACATATATTCTATGAACATCAAACCGTTGTCGCATGAACACCAACACCCCCCCCCCCCAAAAAACATGCATTTTTTTTTAAAAGAAACTCATTATCGTCAAATCGAAAATCAAAGTGTTTCTAAAACGTAACACTATGCACGTGCAATCTGCAAATGTACTTTCTGTTTTTTTTTCCCAGGTCTTTGATTCTCCATTTACACAATCAGAGTAGTCACCTGTGAGTGAATGTTTGTAGTTGTGTTATTGTTGTATGTCTTACATGAGTGCGTATATACCATGAGATCAGAGGTTTGTGGTCAAAGTACGAAAACAAATTTGAAAAGTTCTTTGAATATATGAGTCACGCATACAATCTTATACTCATACAAAATTGTCATTCAAAACGGTGAACACGGAACTGCCAGATGAATCACTTTTAAATGATGAAACATTTAACATATTATTGAGCACACATTTAACACACAGATTTTCAACAAACACACAAAAAACAATGAAACGCTGTCACATGAACATATCCAAGTGTCATATTCAGCTGGATGTATACTATCAAAAACAAATTACAGAGTACAAACCCTAACAGCAAAAAACTTAACAAAAATATCATTGTCACATCGACAATGAAAATGTCAAACGCAGCATCGGAACCATATTACATACTCGGGCCCTTTCTTTTCCTACCAGCCAGTCTTTAAAATGCAAACTTGTGAGAACTGCAAATCTTTGCTTTTGTTTACTTTAATACATTAAAGAAAAAGTCTTTCGAAATGACAATGGAAAAAGAGAACTGCGATGGTGCCCTTTTGTACAACCTTCTGCTGTGGATGTGAGAAGACGATTTCAGAAACTGATCA
>JADBJO010033549.1:0-14460 GCA_016801955.1 Conus betulinus
GGAATGCTTGTGTCATCTCCTTCATTTCGTTTGTCGCCCTGCTTACAAAACAGAAACGATCAGAGAGGACATCCTATCAGTTGATTTTCCTGGTCCCAGAGAACTACGCGCCAGCCCTCGGATCTAACCCAACCATCTCCATCATATAATGGCTTTTTGTATGGGCCTCGACTAGCAGCAATATCATGATCAGGACTATGAAAACAAATTAGCAGGAAACGCGGTTAAATCCTCTGCCACCCACCATTCATACTGCACGGTCCGCACGTTCCTAGCGCCACATTACTCTCATTTCACGTCCTCTACCCCGTCTGTCGCCACCTGGCCGCCTTCCCCTCTGTTTAGTCTGCCCTCACTCCATTTAAGTGCTTCGTGTGTCCCGCCTTACTGACCGTGTCTCGTCGACCCCGATTCGCTACAGACATCGCTTGCTTCCGTGGCTCTGTCCTATTACGTAGGATAGAACAAATGCTCAACAGGTCTCGTCCGAAAAAAAACAAAAAAACACACAATTATATATATCCATTTTGAAAAATCAGAGATTACCGCTGGTAACCCGCGGTGGGGGGGGGGGGGCCGCTTTCTGGTTCCCGAGTTTACAGTGTTCCACAGATCTATCTTGTAGAAACTGAAACTCATTATGTGGGCTGTTCTGCCCAAGATTCTGGCTGCTGTTTTTAAAGGATGTATTATAATACGGACGATAAAATCTGTATCTATCTTGTCACTCCTTGGATGGCCATTAGGTTCGATATATTTCCACGGCAGTCATGAAGTGGGAAAAATAAATGGCTTAACAAAGAGCATCAACAAACAGGCATCTATATGTAAATGTGAAATAGTTATTATGGAAAATTATCAAACAGGAAGTGTGTCTGCCAATCATGGATTTTTTTTTTCGCGGGAATTTTGAACACAAGAAGAGATCCGGTTCTAGAATCCTTTCCCTTTTTATTCCTTTGTTTTTTTTTTCCTGGATTACCCTGCACTTATATTATCTTATCACAATACACCAATATCATCGTATCACAATACGCCAGTATCATTGAATCACAATACACCAATATCATCGTATCACATTACACCAATATCATCGTATCACAATACACCAATGTCATCTTATCACAATAAACTAATATGATCTACCACATTACACCCATATCATCTTTTCACATTGCACGAACATCATCTTATCGCAATACACCCATATCATCTTATCACATTACACCATCTCATCTCCTTGTTGTTCAGCCCATTTCCCTTTTGGTTTTTTTTTTTTTTTCTGCTTTACTGCTGACGGGGCAACGCCTCTTTATCAATGTAGTGAAACAATAGAACTACACAACACAAAGAGAACAATATCATAACAACAACAACAAAACAACAACAACCCTCCGTCCTCACAGCCTGCATTACAGCCTCATTTTCGGTTTTCGTCAGTGAAACATCAGACAACATGTAGGAAATTAGAGAGAATTTGAGGCTGACAAATTCTGGGCTGATGGTTTGTTAGGCTGACAGTTTCTAGGGTGATAAGTGATGGCTTCAGGCTAAGGGGTAATAGTTTTTTCCAAGCCGACGGGGTATTTAGAAAGACACTACTTGCCGAACGTGCATCACCCATGCCATCCTGCTAAAATAAAAAGCAGCTGGTACAAAGTATCAGCCTCCGGTTGATTTGATGATGTCTGTTTTTCTGTTACTTTTTGATTTTTTGGACCGCGTTGTCTTGACCTTCTGCATTGGAGAAAAAAAAAAGCAACAGAGGTAAGGAGAGGAGAGGAGGGAGAGAAGCGGTAGTAGCGGAGGAGGTGGGTGGGGGTTACTGCAGAGAGTTTCTGATAATATTTTCATTTGCCCCCGGCGCACTCATGGCACACACACACACACACACACACACACACACACACCACACACACACACACACACAGTATCTAGATAAACTATTTGAAAGGCGGTGCCAAATGGCTGCAGTCTTAAGAAACTAAATTATGTTGGTGTAAGAAGCGGGAGGCGAAATCGTTAAACTCACACTACTACGGGCAACATTCAATCGGTCCAGCGCTAGTACCTACTCCTCAAGATACCCATCTTAGCGGCTTGAGTACTTTGGGCGCAAAAGCGTTAGTACCCGCCTCCTTCTCTATCTCCCCCCATTCCCACGACAACACAGCACGCGCAGCGCCCGCCTGCGTGCCGCGCACGACTACACACACACACACACACAACACGACACACACACACACCTGCAGGTCTACCCAACGCACACACACCCACCCGTCGCACTACACCCACAACAAACTAAACCACACACCACCCCACACACACAACACACACACACTGCATCGCAACGGACACCCCACCGCACGCACTCTCTCACACCACACACACACACCCACCACACACCACACCACCAAACACATCCACACACCCACACAAACACCCTCACTCAATTCCCTCACACCCTATTTTCTGCGTCGCCTCACTCTCCTCCATCCGCGCTACCCCCCCGGTATCGCCTCCTGTCACTTCCTCATCCCCGCTCCAGCCTCCCCCGCTTCCTCCCTCGATCCCTCTTCCCCTCCCTGTTCCCCTCCCTCCTCCCCGCTCCTCCCTATAACCACCCTCTTGGCCCTGTATTACCCACAATAAAGATCTCTGAACTCATGCTTAGACAAGACTGTGCATTATTTCCTAATATAAGAGAACAACTAATTCTAACAACAAACAAAACAATCAGCTTTGTTAGTAGTCCTCCTCACGTGAGCCTGAGCGTGGGCGAGCAGATGGCGCGCGAGTTATAGACTTGCGTGCCATCCCCCTTATCACCGCCCTTCTTTACACGATCCTCCCCATATTGCGACCAGACGTCCTGTGAGTGTGCTACATTTGAAAGAGCGCCAGTATGAGAGGAGGAGAGAGAGCGAAGCAGTAGAGACGAGATGAGAGAGAGAGATATTAGATGTTTGAAAACTAGTATTCCCGTCATAAGAGGCGGTCTTGACACGACGCTGCCTATGTGCGGACACGAAAAAGCCAACGAAGGGTTTTCGTTTTCCCATCTGGTTGGTGTGCAGTTCGGATAAATTAGGCAGGAATGTAGTGAGAGAGAAGCACGGTGTTTGGGGGTGGAAGTGGCTCAGTATGGGAAATTGCTAACAGTACTTGGCGGAAGCCTTCAGCAAATATGATTAACACACACCAGGCATTCAGAAATATTAACGTCGAGTGAGATAATGGATACAGAACCAGGTGATAAGTTTTTCACACTACATAAGAGAGAGAGAAGGAGAGCTGAGAGAGAGAGACAGAGAGTAGAAGAGACGCAGATGAGAGAGAGAGAGATAGTTTAGTTCCATTCGTCCTTGTATAATACCAGCAATAATTCAAGCCGCTAATCCCGCCACATTGGTACTGGAAAACAAAGATATATATGTTTTTTTCTATCCTTTCAATTCCTCTTCATTTTCTTCCTTCCGCTGTCCTAATAAACAAACAAGTCTAAAAGTACGCCCACTGGCCCCCCCCTCCTTCGAAAAGGAAGAAAAAAACGAACACGCTTCAACACCCACAAACACCCACACCAAAAACACACCCACACACACACCACACACACACCCAAGACCACCACACAGGACACACAACACCCACGACATCGCAACACAAACACACCCACCCCACACACCAACGCACACACACAACCAAGCAACAAACTGACACACGAACCCACAACTACACATACCCTACGGGCCTGCGGCGCGCTCCATACATCCCACCGACACAGATCAGACACCATACAACGCGAACAATGCCCCACCAATCCCCGCACCTCAAAACACACACATACACACACCCACACACACACACACCACACACACACACACACCACCACACATAGAGAGAGAGATGTATAGAGGATGAGAAGAGTAGAGAGAGAAGAGAGAGAGCGCGAAGCCCCCTCTCCTGTTTCTTGTTTTGTGATGAAACATTTGTGACATACTCAATGTGTGGGCGTTGTGGAGGGTAAGGGTGGGAAGATTGGGAGGTTGTTAATCTCGTAAACTTTAGGCTGGGTTTTGTGGGTGGGCGAGGGGGGGGCCGGGATTTGGCGAGCAACACATCGGGGTAGGTGTTTTATGATGAGCTTGTTTTATCCCGACAGTCTAGACACGCGTCCAAACTTTCAATTTTACACGCCTGTACCACATCAGAAGTAAAGGCAAGGAGACGATGCATAACCAAATCAACCCAAAACACCAACGATACCAACCAACTAGCTAATAGCTAAGTCAACCTATACCCATCCAGGCCATTCAAGAAGACCTCGTACCCTTTCGTATCGTCCCCAAAGGCGCCTCTATCACTAAACCTTCACTACCGTACCGCAGCCACGCTCACTGCACTAGCCGCCACTCCTGCAAATTCATGGCGGGCGTAGAGAAAAAGGATATCACTTGCTTGCAGCTACCCCGACCACCGACCCGTGACTTTCTGCCGTTACCTTTCCTGCGAGCAACGGCATCCTTAAGAGAAAGCCAACCAGATGGGTTGTGAGGGCGTAGTGATTAGGGTCTCTCTCTACACTGGTAAGTCGTGTGAGCCGAAAATTCTGATAACCTTTTGGATGCCCCTGTTCGGTTTGTTGTTTATTGGTGAGTACGTCTCGTTCGTTCATGCGTCCTACGTTTCTACGTTTCTCCAGAGTCTCATGGCCGTCAACAGATCGTGGTTCTTCTTTTTCAGTCATAACGTCATAGGGCTGTTGTGTTTTTTTCCATCTGTCTCTTTTTGTCTTTGTGTCCTCCCGGTCTTGATCCGCATGGACTTTGCTTCCGTTAACTCATCATCATGTCTGTGTCCTGATCGCATGTACTGGGCCCTTGTCTTTCAGAATCCCGCCGAGTTCAGTTTATCTCTTTATGAGTGTCCAATATCAGTTTTAGATTTACAGCTCGCTCTGTATCGTGCCCCCTTATAAAGAGAACTAAATGTCAACGCATATAATGATACCTTACATATATACCCAGCAAAAAACAATCTACGCCGATTATTGCCGCCATGGTAAATAAAATTACTGATACAGTCACTCTCGAGGGCGCCCCACCTACAACTCTGAAATATCATAATAAACTTTTGTTGGAATATCAAGTTGTTCAAATCGCGAAAAGAGAGAGACCGAGATAAAGCGATAGGAGATGAGAGATAGAGGGATAGAGAGAAAGAGAAAGAGAACAGCGAGAGAGAGAGGGGGGAGAGTAATTTATGTATGGAAGTAATATTAAATCAGTAGCTCATTGTTTTCCTCTCAGATGTTTGATTCAAGTGTCTCTTATTATCTTGACATAGTGCTAACTCGGGACGAATTTCAAAGAGAATGGTTACTATTTGCATGGAACCCCTCTAGAATATAGAAAAAAAAGTTGAAGAGTTATTTCAAATCATGATGTGGTTTGTTGTGTGTGTTGTGGCCGTTGGTGTGTGTGGGTGCGTCGTGCGTGCGTGCGTGCGTGGCGTGTGTGCGGTGGGTGGGTGTGTGTGTGTGGCTTGTTGTGTAAGTGGCCTGCATGGTGTGCCTGCGCACGGGCTCGCTCCGTGTGTGTACAATCGTATGCATGCAATCTCACATGGTTTTGTTTGCTTTCAAGCTTCACAGCGCCACCATACGAATAAACGCATGCCCTCACGAATCAACTCACATTTTTCTGTCACCTTAACTACTGCAATGTAGTCCTGTCAATTTTGAAACATCAGTGGTATCATAAACTACCTGACCGTCTCTATCTGACCCCTATTTCCAATACGAGCTAATCACTGCCTAATAATGATCCATTTGTTAATTCATGCGATCAATTTCCCCCTCAGTTTCTGTCTGTCGGTTTCAATTCATCACGATACAAACTCCAGAACTGCGACCGTAGTAGTATCTATTCATGTTTATTGGTTTATCGGCGGTGGTAGCGGTCGAACCCGGCACGGGTCACGGTGCGATAGCTCTGAGTTGGCGTGTGATGTCAACTGAGCTGATAAAAAATCGGTACGATTTGACTTCTCCGCCGGTGCTGCTCGCTCTGGTGTGTGTGTGTTGTGTGTGTTCTTTAGATGTGTACGTGTACGCTCTTTGAGTACCACCTAGGCGGCGTGTACGCAATGGTCATGCCATCTAGCGCCACGCAGATGAGCGATAATTTTGAGATTTAGAAAAAAAAATTGTACCCCCACGACCCATGATTTTCTGAGAAAAGCGCAATGTGGCATTCACTAAGGGACAGGAAAATGGGAGAGCACGTTGTGCACATTCTCTGTTTATTATGTTTATTCCTGTATTCGCTGTTCAAGTCTGGGCATATAACACAGCTCTCAGGGGAATTGAAGTACGTGGATTTTCATTGAATTATATATTTTTTACGCATTAAAGACGTTTGGTATTTCCCTCGAAAGACGAATTATGGTGTTCTTTGAAGCTGAAGGGAATGATTTCTTGTCAAAAATTCTGTACGTTCTGCATAATTTTACAAGAAAAAGACGGAGGAGCAAGAAATCACGATCAGCAGAAGAAAGAAGAAGAAGATAAAAGAAGAAGAAGTAGAAGACAAGACGAAGAAGATAGAAGTGCTGTCATATTGCGAGGCGATTCGATAAGTGTATTAACCGCATTCCTATGTTCGTCCATTTGTTTTAAATCGTGGAGCAAGAGTTACTCTGCTTGTTTATTGTTTTCTGTGTATTGTTCCCTGCTTCATCTTTCATATTTACTTCCATTTCAATCAATACGAGGTTACATGTATTTGTTTCTTTACGTCCATGTACTTGTCTGACTAAAATCAAGATCGAAAAGGGCTTGAAGAAAAGTTAATTTGTATTTGTTCATTTCTCCAGTTGTTGCTGTGCAGATGTGTTCGGTACAGGGTTAAATGGGCAGGCCTTGGAGCATCCTCTTTATGGAGATGTTCCTTGTGGGGTTGTTTGTTCTGTGTGCTCTGTGCTGTGGTATTCTGGCCCTGGCGATTCCAGTGTATTAAGCAGGCATTCCTTTGGAGTTATGGGCGTGTATTTTGTGTTTTATTATGGAGAGCAAGAGTTAGGTACCTTGCTCGTTTGTTTTGTTTACTGTTGTCCTTATTGCTCCCTCCCTCCTTTCATATTTACTTTCAGTATTATCATCATTAGTAGTAGAAGTAGTAGTAGTAGTGATATCATTACTATTGGTTGTTATATTATTATTATGATTATTATTATGATTATATCATCATCATCATCATCATCATTATTATTATCATCATTATAAAAGGAGATTTCTACGGGGTGTGGATTCCTGAGCACTACGCACATTACAATTCACTACTAGATGATGATCAACCAAAACACGCGACTTGGTATTAGCAAGAACACTGATATGAAAACAGGATTGACTGAAGATGTCACAATTGTTCTTTTCTTCAACATAACGATTACACACACACACACACACACACACACACACACACACACACACAACACACACAGGGTTTTTTTTCCCTACCCAACATATAACGCGACCAGAAAGCTGATTGACCAAATCGACCATCAATCAAACCAACCAACCGACCAGGCAGCATGGCCTGCGACATCACTCACGAATTACTACTAAACAAAAATTTAGAGTTAATCTGACCAAGTGAAGCGAAAGTTTAATGGACATTAAATCATTGTTTTACAAAATCGTACGAAATGAAGGTATGAAAACTTAGCACACTGTTTCCAAAATGTTCTCTAAATATCCAAGAAACTTGAAATTATGATTTCAATACTCAGCTTAACGATTATGAAAGTTAAAAAGTCAAATATATACTAGGATGTTGGGGTCAAATACACACTATATCTTATGGATTAATACCAGTATGCAAATTAACAGATATCATGTCCCTGGACTTTTGGGGGGGGGGGGGCTTCCTTTTTTCAGCTTTTTTTTTTCAGAGTCCGTAAAGATGTTCAATGGCTAGGTTGTACATTCTCATTCTCTCTCTCTCTCGTCTCTCTCTCTCTCCTCTCTCTCCGGTCCTCTGTGTGTGTGGTGTGTGTCTCTGTGTGTCTGTGTGTGTGTGTGTGTGTGTGTGTGTGTGATCCATCGCAAACGGCATATGGCTTACCGTTATTCCACAAAGGAAATGGATTTAACCTGCATACAGTTTTTTTTTCTTCTTTTTCTTTAAACAGTGCATGTGTTCGCCGATGGTGCTCTATTTCAAAGTCTCAAATGAATGATTCAGAGAAAGTTGAAGTCTGTGGAGATGTCGGCTGCGGAAAATGGGTCGAGAAAAAACTGGCTGCTTAGAGAGAGGAGAGAGTTACGATGCGGCTTGAAGCGTCGACTAACCGACCCATAGACAAGTCGCGGCCCTACTGGACTAATGCTATTTCTTGTGGCAGCCCCTGGAGAACAGACAGCAGAAACGGAAACGAGTTCATTAGCGGGCGATCCTATCAGCTGGGCACGTTCCGTGGAAAAGCTAAAGGTGGTATTGGCATTTTCCTATCAACCGCTAAATCTCAACGCTTACGGCCCTCGTACGGTCCTTGACCATCAGCAACCGTCTTTAGGGACGACGACAACAAAATAGTATGGGGCATTTAAAAACGCTCGCCAGACTCTATCCATACATCACGGTCAGTACGCTTAACGCCTCAGTAACTTCATTGTTTCCACCCCCCCCTCCTCTATCTACCCACAACCCCCCACCCTCTCCTCTCTTTGCCGGCTGGCAATGGCTCTGTCCCTCCCCTGACCAGATCACTTGTTGTTGGCCCACATGGTCTGTAGATTTCGCCCCTCACAGTTTCGTCTGTATTTTTTCCTGACTGTCCTATGACATGGCAAGGTCACATCACATCGATTGAGGTTAAAATCTAGAGATCATCTCAGTGTTTGGCTCAGGAATAACGTGAAACGAACATCCAGTTTGAAAGTGGCAGGATCATCGTTGATACCCCGCTTTCTGGTTCAGAGTTACACAGCTTCGAAAGATCTTCTGCCCAGGCAACCTGAATTCACTGTGGCGGATGAGACTGCCAAGGGACTCTGGATGCTGCTTTGAAGGGTATGAACAGTTTGAGTTGATAGTGGACGCGAACAATCCACATCTATTTAGTCACTCTTTGGGAGTATCATGTTCTAAATATTTTTGCCAAGGTAGTCATCAAGTGGGGGAAAAAAGGGATGAACACAAACGAGCAGTAAACATAACATCCATATGCAAATCTGAAATATTTCATTGTAGGAAATTAACTATCAGTTTCGAGATAATTCCTATTGGAAGCGGATGTGAAACGCTGGTAACACAAAGATGAAGACAGTTCATCCCTGCAATCCTTTTCCTTGTATTTTTCTCACTACGACCACCCTGCATTTATATCGTCTTCTTACAATGACAACCAACATCAAATAATTTGTGGTCCAACCCCATTTCTTTTTTTGTGGGGGTGGGTTTACTACTTCCGTTTACGACGTTAACTGCGTAATGACAAACGCTTCCTCCTGAATGTAGTGAAACAGAACTACCCGACAAAAAAGACAACATTAACAACAACAAGAACAAGAATTACCCAACAAAAGAAAGACAACATTCACAGCAACAAGAACAACAACAAACCCTCTGTCCCCACAGCCTGATTCACAGCTTCATTTTCCTCGCTCCAGGCTTCATCAAAGGACACATTATTCCTAGCCCAGACAGCATGCAGGGGAATTAGAGAGGTTCCGCTGACCAGTACAACAGGAGATAAAGAAAACACGCTTCGAAGACGCCTGGTGCCGTCGTATCGTGCCAGGTAATTATGAGGGATAACCATGGATTCTTTTTGTCACTGCAACGGTTTATTAAAACTTGGTTATGCTTTTGTCTCGTCCCCGGTGAGGGAGGATGTTTTGTTGGGGGGCGGATGACGGGTGGGGGATGAGGGTGGTTTGGGGGGATATTATTTTCTGTAATAATAATGTCACTAAACAACATTCATAAAAAAAAACAACATGCAGGGCTGTTCAAACAGGGAATACCAATGGTGCCAGAGAGGAGAGAGGAGAGAGAGGAGAGAGAGAGATAGGGGAGGAGAAGTAGGAGAGGAGTAGAGAGAGAGATAGAGAGAGAGATGAGGAAGAAGTCGAGAGAGCATTCAGAGAAGAGAGAGAGAGAGTCTTTGCCACTCTTGTTATCGTCGTAGTCTTTTTGTCACTGCCCTTTCTGCTACTCCGTCATGCGGGCATCCCTGGTCCATTTCGCGTCCGTCGTCTGTCTGTCGAAGTGCGTCCGTCTGTCTGTGAAACCCGGAAGCGGTCCCCCCTCTTTTGCTCCTCCCGTGTCCTCAACCACTTGTATTTGCTCTGCCTTCTGTGTCTTCCCGTGTGCTCTCTGTCTCATCTCTCTCTCCTCATCTCTCTCTGTCTCCTCAGTCTCTCTCCCATTTCCTATGCCTGCTCTGTTCCGCCTGACAACGACGAGGAAAGAAATGCAAACAAAACAGTCAGCTTCCGACCACATTACAGCAAACACAACGTCAATACCGTATCATGAAAACATGCGCGGGAACGCTGACAGAGGTTCTGAAAAACACGCACAGGTCACTGCAGGCATGATCTTCTGCAGCATGAGAGAGAGGAGAGAGAGAAGAGAGAGTAGTGAGAGAGAGAGGAGAGAGAGAGAGAGAGAGAAATGGTTCGGCAGATAAACTGTGTAAGTAGATAACAGTCTTTTATTACAGTGGTGTTGAAGACTATTCGGATCTGAGGGAGAGAGAAAGAGAAAGGAGCAGAGACAGAGACAGAGATGGCTCGAAGATGAGAGTAGATAGCAGTCTTTTACAGAGGTGTTAAAGCATATTCAGAGCTAGTGAACGAGCTGATTTTGTCTTATGCCCTTAAATACTTGCTTCAGAAATTGTAAGAGAACATATGATTTGAAAATGCATGAACATATGGCAGACACCACGGTAAAAACTGTCAAATTTGTCGATGACACATATTTAATTTGGATGATGATAACAGAAAATATGTTGGAAATCGATTTGACTGTGTCAGCGAATTGGGAAAAAAAAAGGATTGAAGTGAAACAATCTTAAGACATTAATCGGGTGGAGAAAGTGAAAGAAGAAAAAATCACCCCCCCTGCATCAATGGCACATACATATGGAATGGAACCCCCCCGAAAATGTCAAATGCCAGGATTTTTTGTTTATCAAAGACCTTGCAACAGTTAAAAAAAGGATATGGAATACAAGTTATTGGGAAATTAATTTCAAAATATAATAACAGAGGACATACATTTTCATAAGGCACAGTGGCTATACTTTAATCTTAATCTTTTATCCAAACTCATTTAATTGTAGGTACTGCCTACAAACTCTCCACACACTAAGACCAAACAAATACAGAGGAAGCGTTTTGACTTTGTGTGGAACACAAAAAGGGGTTGAGGTTAACGCAATGTAGTCTGTGTGTAGCATTTCAGAGAGGAAGTATTGACATGTCCGATACCGGGACGAAAAAACTTTGCGGCCAAGTACTTTCCGAGATATTCCATGAAGAAGAAAAACGTTACGTTACAGGCCGTTACAGCCGTTTTGTAAACTAAAACGTCGAGCATTATTCATGACCCATAATGAACATAATTGCTAATTTTCACAAAGATCGGCCAAGTACTTTCTGAGATATTCCATGAAGAAGAAAAAACGTTACGGGCCGTTACAGCCGCTAGTAACGGCTATAACGGTAAAACTAAAACATCGGGCATTATTCGTGAACCATAATGAACATGCCTACACATTTTCAGAAAGATTGGCCAGGTACTTTCTTGAGACATTCTATAAAGAAGAAAACCGTTACAGGCCGTTACAGCCGTTAGTAACGGCTATAACGGGGTAAACTAAAACATCGGGCATCATCCGTGACCCATAATGAACATACCTGCTAATTTTCACAAAGATCGGCCGAGTACTTTTTGAGATATTCCATGAAGAAGAAAAAACCATTTACAGGCCGTTACAGCCGTTTGTAACGGCTATAACGGTAATCTAAAACATCGGGCATCATCCGTGACCCATAATGAACATACCTACAAATTTTCAGAGAGATCGGCGGCCCCAGCAGTTTTGTCTGGAGCGAGTGGAACACATTTTGACCACCGACGGACGGATACACACACACACACACACACACACACACACACACACACACACACACACACACACACACACACACACGCAGACACACACACACCACACACACACACACACACACCACACCACAGCATTTTCTTCGTTCCCATTCTAAAGTACTCCCTGTTCTATAAGAACTGGGAGTATAAAGAGTGAACGACTATCACTTCATGAAAAAAAAGCAGATATACAAATAAACAAACAAAACAAGTTGCAAGGTAGAGTTTGTAAGACACACAATAAAAATGTAGATAAAATGCTTCCAAGATGGTTGGCGGCGGCGGCGGCAGCAGCAGCAGCAGCATATTACACATGTAAATCAAACTCCAATTATATTATTCTGTGACTTCATTAGGGTGTCATGGAGAACGCAAATTGTTAGAAAGGAAAGAAAAAAAAGCCACACAATTCCAGAATATTTGTATGAGCAATAAACAAAAAAAAGTTTGTAATAACCGCAACAGTTGAATCGAGATGAAGTAATCAAATACGGAATAAAACTTACGCCCTTATCTATCTATGTCTTTCTTACAATCTGTACAAAAGCTTTTTTTTTGCGGGCAAAGTCCGAACCTTGGTTTCTCTTAAATCGTAAGTTTAGGGCTGCAATAGGTAAATTAATCTATGGATAAATTCAGAAACTTGGTAATTGATAACTATGCTTTTCTTACAGAACAAGTAAGGCAACTCTTGCTCATTTGATGAAACGAATACACACCCCATAACTCCAAAAGAATGCTGCCTACGACGTAGGAGTTATGGGCGTGTATTCAATTTCATCAAGGGAGGCAAGAGTTTATTCTACTTATTCCTTGATTACTGTTAATCGTAGGCAGCATTCGTTCATTTGGGGTTATAGCGTGTATTCATTCACCACCAGGGAGCAAGAGTTACTGTACTTGTTCTTTAATTTTTTTTTTTTAAGTTCCCTGCCTCATTTTACGATTTCCTTTGATACTTTTCTTGTTTGAAATCAATTTGGAAATCATTTCATAATTTCTCTAAAACAATCATGTGTTACTCGACTCTAAAACTGAAAGTTATGAACGAATACAGTTACTTGTGTGGGGAACATGAACGTATCTACTAATAAAACATTGCTTTAGAAAATTGTTATATTTCACAAACACAAATATAGCCAGATTGAATCGAAATATTTTTCAAAAAGATATCAGAAATCTCTTATATGCAAATTATATGGCAGACCTCCATAAATTCTGCTCGAGTATTCATTAGTTGAAGATGAAATCAAGAATGGAACAGTCTACTTTTTCGAGCTTTGGTTTGTACAAAGACTGAAAAATACTCCTAGTTCTCCATAACTCAGTTCGTCATAATATTTCGGTGTAAATGGAGAAAACATTTCAATAATTTTAGTCTGCAACATTTCTGTAAATTTGAGGTCTTCGATATCTCACATCCATATTGAAGTACCAGTAAAACCGTTGACTTAAACACATTCAAAACAATGATAAATGAGCTAACTGTGCCTACAGAAATTTGTACCTTGCGACTGAGAATGCCTTTTTTCGTAACATTGATAAACATATCAGATAATTATGTTTGTCACATCCTCGTTGCTAAGCAGAGTCAAACGCTTTCCTACTGTCCGTGAAAGAGCAGATCATTTCTTTTAAAACAAAAACAACTACGAAAGTTTTTAAAACAAATAAATGATCCAAAAATTGAATGACAGTGTCGTAACCCCCCGCTGGTTTTCCGACATTATCCACTTACCTTCAAGAAAATTGTTTCAAGAGCTTTCCACACATAGCTCAGCAGTTCTGAATTTGGAAAGAAAGGATTTCCGTATGTAAATTTCTCAAAGTAGTTAAATAAAACATATGACGATTATCATAATTATTTCTATTACTTTTGTTTTTTCCTCTTAGCGTTGATGATTTAAGTTTATTGCTGTCATCGAAGATAAATACACTTTTACCAACCCCATTATTCTTCAATGCAGTTACTTTATTACCGAAGTAACTGACTTTGGTTCTGTTCATGGTGATTTCCCCTTGTAAATTCTGTTTAGCCTGTCCTTTGTCCACGTCACTGGGAGATGCTCTGTTCAGTGAAGAGCTCCAGGAAGTCCTCACTCTTCGAATTTCGGTCTTTTGACGGCGATCTTTTCTTTAGGATTTTGGAAGGCGTTTTGTAGGTGGGAAGGACAAAGGTCGGGTAGAAGAAAGGTAGACAGATAACGTAACTAAACTGTATTGCTATTACGTTAGTTTGACCGGTAATGCCATTCGAAAATAATAACATTTTTTTGAC
>JADBJO010033550.1:0-14458 GCA_016801955.1 Conus betulinus
CCCCTCGCCCTGCACACATACGGTCGCCCATCTCCCCAAACAAGCACAATCATTGGCCAAAACCACCCACACACAACCCCTTTGCCCCGGCACCCGCCCCACCCACCGGCGTGCCACCGGCCCGGGGTCCCGGCGCGGCCCCTTTCCAAGGGTGCGGGCCCCCCTTGTCTCCACCCTCGCCTGGGTCCCCCCTGGGGTTGCCCTTTGCAGCCCCCGCACCCCCCACCCCCACCACACGGCAACCCCTACGGCCGGTCCGACGCGCGGCACCTTGCTGGTTTGTGTGATGTGTGTGACGCATGTGTGTGTGTCTGTGTGGTGCCCGCAGAGACGAGCCAGCCGGTGTGTTGTTCCACACCCCCCCCTTGCTTTCTCGCTCCCCACACACCCGCTTTCCGTATCCCCCTCCGATGCCGTATCTGACCTCCCCGGCTGTTGAGCTCGCGTTCTATCCGACCTGAACATTTCACCCCCGCTCCTAGAAGGACCGAGAGCTTATGATGTATTTCCAGAAGTATCTAACAGTTGGACATTCATAAAAGAAATGCTCGATATAATCGATTTCGTCAGTACAATAAGAACATTTTTTATCATCACGTATTTTCATCTTGCATAGCATAATATTAGTGGGATAAATGTTATGCAAAATTTTCCACTGCAGCACTCTCAATCGTGTTTCTTTTGTACTCAGCGAGGGATCTGCCAAATATTCTTGTTTAATTCTATACCAAATTTGTTTTCCAAAAGCTAAAGGCACAGGGATCCGATTTTTGCAACATACATATTGTTTTCCGAAATTCTTTACAGGTTATCAGTTTCTTGCCACAAAAGAGAGGGGGATCTGAAAAATCACTGTTACACCGATCTTCTCACTTATACTTGAAACATATATTGTCGGACAGCAGCGGTTACTACATTATATTCGAGTGTTCTGGAGGGTGAGTCTCCAATCCTATTACATATTTCAGGCAAAGATAACATTCCATTGGCACCAAACATATCCTGAACTATCAGTATACCACCTCGTATCCAATCGGGAAAGAAAAGAACGTTTCCCCGATATATAATGCCACGGTTGTTCCACAAAAGGGAAGAACGTGCTAAAGATCCATCATGCTTATTAAGATCTAACCATGTTTTTAACACTGTTTTCCAGAAAAAAGAATTAACTAAATGTAAACCTTTAAGCACACCACTATTAACATTTGCATAGAAGCACACGTAATTACTGCCAAACGGAGCAAAAATCTTTTTCGGGATAAAGGACCACTTCTCATTTTCTCCGGCTCTCCACAGACGTATTACCCAATGCAGAAGAAACGCTGACTGCATTTGTCTGACATCTATCATTTTCAAACCTCCCTGTTCAAAATCTTTACAAATAACATTTCTCTTAACTTTTTCATATGCTCTTTATTACAGTTTTGCTTACGCCATAGAAACCTAAAAAGTATTCTGTTGATTTCTATAAGCACATTGTCTGGAATTACCAACGCCTGCATGACGTAGACTAATTGAGATATCAAAAATGTCTTTATAATACATACTTTCCCCATTACACTTAAATTTCGTTTTTCCCAAGAATGAATAATTCTTTTTATATTATCGATTCTTTGCAAACCAGTTTTCCATTACCAAGAAGCACATCTTCACACTGACAAAATAAACTCCAAGAATTTTTAATCTATTTTTCCAAGAAATTCCGTACCATACATTTTCACAATGTTTTTTTACTTCCTAACCACATTGCCACTGTCTTGTGACGATTTATCTCCAATCCTGAAAACAACGAGAAATCAAATAATATGTTGAGTGCATGCAACATGTCGTGCTCATCCTTCAGAAATAAAGTTATATCATCCGCATAAAGTGCAAGTTTGATTAAAGTAAAGTAGCCAGATCTCCATAAATCAAGCCCTTTACCATTATCTCCAGTTTCTTATTTTTATTGCTAAGATTTCTATAGCTGTCACAAAGGCCAACGGTGAAAATGGACACCTTGACGAATTCCTGTTTCTACTGGGAAATACTCGGATATCCAACCACAGTAATTCACACAACTCATAGTATTTTTCATTATTATTTCAACCCATTTAATAAAATCCATTTGCATTCAGTTGCTTGATTACATCATCAATTTGCCTAACTAATGTCCCAACCGTAAATCATTGATGAAGGTGCAGAATAGGAGGGGGCCTAGCACTAAACCTTGTGGGATTCCATGTCTGACAAAGTCTGAAGAGAAGGTTTTATCATTGATGAGAAAAAATGAGACTTGAGGAATGGTTCCTATAGACAGACATTCTTTTAACTGCACCATGAGCATTCCTACTTCATGAGCAAGAGGAGGAGTATGGAATGTGTAAATGGATCCAAGTTTTTGTTTGGCAAAATGAAATTAGAGATGTCCAACATATATATTTGTTACTCTTATAGTCTGTGAAGTTTGAGTAAGGATGTCTGATATTGATAATGACAGAAGTGTGTGTTTCGGGTGTCTGGAGTGATGTTTGAGGTATTTTTTTGAAATTGTATGCTTTTTGTACACAATAGTGTTATTGCCCTCCAGATGGGTGCTGTGGTTTTTGCATCCATAATCATTTGACTGAAGCATTCTCTTTTGGCTTTTTCAGCTTTGTTGAAAGAAAGTTTGTCTGCCTTTTGCATTTGTCAAATGAATTTACTATCTTTAGTTGGACACAATAATGTTATACAGCAATTCTGGTTTTAACCACAGGCTTATCTGACGATGCATAACTCTTTTTCATGTAACAGTGCATGCTTATTTGTGATGGCGAGGAATGTTTGATACCAAAAAGATAATGCTTCATTGACATCTGAGTACTTGCAAGTTCAGTGAAAAGGGGAATTGCTAAATTCAAAGAGTTAATGCATTTCATTAAACGTTTTGAAAGAGCAGTGCTGGATGGTCGTGTGACCTTTGGAGGGTGGTTTTGGAAGCCAGAAGGGTCATGTGCAGAAGGTTGGACAATGGTCAATAATACCAGAATGTACCACTGAAACTTCTAATATTGAAGATTTGTTGTTTGATATGATCAGTAGGAGTCACAGTTGTTTTTAGTTATTCTTGTTGAGTTTTGTTCTAACTGATGGAGTGCATGAAGTGACAGTGTACTTGTCCACGCTATTTTATTTATTCTTTTTTCTTTTTTTTTTTTTAACGTTAAAGTCTCCTAATGATAGAATATTTGACTGTGACTGACAGATCTGATCCATCATTTTTATGAAATTGTCAAACCATTTGTATGTGGAAGATGGGTTTCTATATTTACATTTCTGATTAATAATGGTGGTGAAACTGGCGCTTTCTTAGAATTTCAATTTCAATCCAGATACATTCAACAGTGTTGCTTTCAAGATCTGTTCTGCGGTGGGGCAAAGTTGGCAATTGACTGATGAATGCATACAGCAAGTCCAGTATGTTTGGGTTGATCACCGTCGCGTTGCTCTAATTTGTACTCAGGAATGCTGATAAGATTACTGTGATGCTATAGTCAAATCTTGTTTCATTACACCAAACACTTGTACTTGATGTGATGACTGTTTTAGTAGAAAGGAGATTTCATGGACCTTATAAAATTAATGACAGAGATTGCAATGTCCAACCTCAAGTCCTGGAATTGTGGAAGTACGGCAAGGCATGGGTAGTAAGGGAAATGTGAGACAAAAAGATCAGGAAGACAGTTTTTGAAAAAAAAAAGACACAGACAATGATAGAAAGATCAATAAACCAGTAAAACAGTTAACAAGAAATAATGTTGGTGGATGAGGCACAGCGATGATGAACATGCAGAAAAGAAAGGTAAATTATTTAGAGAGTGCTAAAGAAAACGTTTCAGTTATGCACTGTCAACAGTTTGAAGACACAATTATTTAAATTTTTAGACTGTTATGTAACAGCCCAATTAATGCAGACTGACGCCTGTGAAGACCTGACAAAGATGTGTGTAAGCATGTTTGTACATCAGCATAAGCGTGAATGTGTGATTGAATGCGTGTAATGTGAGTGGGTGTGTGTGTGTTTTCAGTTATTTATCAGAAACATTCAGATCCTTACACTGGAATTAATGGGAATCACAAACAGCTGCCTGGAGAAAGAAATTTAGTTTGAAAAAAAAAAAAGGGACATATTGCCTGGAATCGTTTCATGATTAGGTAATGTTTGACTAAGAGTACCTATCTCCTTCAAAGAAAATGTGTGTACAATTAAGGCACCTGGAAAACATGGGGAGTTGTTCCTGCGGCGCTGTTGTTTCCTTTTAAGAAAAAAAACAAAAAACGAACAACATCACTCCTCCACTTCCTCATTTGCGCGATTTTTTTTTTTTTAGTGTTTTCACTAATCATCTGACAAAGATTTTTTTTTTTAAATAAAAAAAAAATGTTATCTTAAACTTTTTTTTTGCCTTCAGGCTTTTTTCTAATTTTCTTTTTTTTTTTTTTATGGAGTATGATTCTGCTTATTAGTCCATTTGCATGCATCCTTCAAAGTTGCTATACTATACAGAACACTATGCACATGTTCTGCGTGATAGACTGTGTAAAATTAGATTCAACTGAACATGACAGTATTATGTCTGAACGATTCTCTCCCATTCAATACAAATTTTCTCTCCTGTAAAGCATTCTCTCACACCTCAATACGGCAGGCAACAAGACGTGCATACTCACAGGTAATAGAGATATCACAGATTCCTGATAACTTCAGGCAGTGATAAGATTTTAATGGCACATCTTACACAGACTTCAGAAAAAGGCATCACATGTTACAGGCACTGTTTTCAACTTCAGCTCTGAAATTAGAATGAGTTATGGTTGACTACTACTTGTCTTAGGAAAGAAAAAAAAATATATAGTATATATGTGTGTGTGAGTGTATTACACATATATATGTATGTCTTGTAATGCTAACAAGTAAGTTGTGTGGGGAAAACAATTATATATATATTACATAAATTATATATATATATGTGTGTGTGTGTGTGTGTGTGTGTGTGTGTGTGTGTACACAAGAATAGTAAGGGACAAAAAGTAATCAAGTCTTTAAGTGTTGGGAGACTTTGGCAAAGTTACAGGAGAGAAGACGCTCAGACCTTATCTTTCTTTCCTTTTTTTGGCAGAGAATCTGTGTATAAATAGACAAGATAAAAAGTAATCAAGTCTTTAAGTGTGGGAAGACTTGGCGAAGTTACAGAAAAAACACGCGCAGACATCTCTTTTTTTGGGGGGGGGGGCAGAGAATCTGTGTATAAATAGACAATGATATTGATTCCTTGTTCCTCTGCAAATATTTCCAGCTTTTGCTCTTCTTTCTCTGCCGTATGCTCATCACAGTGTGTGCTTCCTTGTGTGGGTGTGCTGCGTGTGTGTGTGAGGTGCTTGCATGTGTATTTGTGTGCACATGACCAGACCACATTGTTGGTGTGTGCATGCTGACATTAGATATATGTGTGTGTGTGTGCATGTGCATGTTTGTGTGTATGCTAGCTCATGCTCACATACATATATATGTGTTTGCACATGCGTGTGTGTTGTGTGCATGTGCATGCTTGTGTGTATGCATGCTCATTATTATATGTGTGTGTGCTTTTTTGGCGTTGTTTGTGCCAGGACATGCTGTGTGTGCATGGCGTGCTATGTGTGCGATGCATGTGTTGTGCATGGTCATATATGTGTGTGTGTTTGGCTGTATAGGGAGAGGTGAGGAGACGACGAGAGCGAGAACAGTGTATGTGTGAGAGTGTATATATGTATGTCTGTGTGGGCTATGCAAACGCAGCTTTTTTCTATCTCTGTGCATGCCAGTATACAATATGTGTGTGTGTGTGCCTTGAGTTTTTGTGTGCAGTGTTATGATTACAGATAGATGCTAGATTCATCCGACGAGAGACAAGTGTGAGAGTGTATGTATCCACGTACTTCGGTGCGTTACAACGTCTTTGTTACGGAACACATAAATGCATGTGCCATACGTAAATATTGATATGTATTCGTTTGCATGCTGCTGAGTGTGTCCTTGGTGTTTATGAGAGGGAGGACGTGATTATGCATTTACAGTAGACTTTGTGGTAGATTATGCATTAAACAAATTTTACATCCATTTCCGATTAAAGCACCGTACATGACACAACTATGAAAACAAAAACCACATAATGCATGTGGTGTTATACAGTCACTGATATTTTGTTTCATGCAACTGTGATTCTTTGACACACTTTGCTTAGGACAGATTTCTTAAGCTAACTATTACATACATTAAAAAAAAAACATGACGTGACTGAATCAGGTTTAAGTCTATTTGACCTCTAACATGTTATCTTAGGATTGAAAATGACCTTACTTTCAAAGTCGCACAAGGTGTCATTTCTGCTGACAGTGAGCAATCTAATGATCAAAGATATAAGTGAGAAAGAACCCTGAAAATAAAAAGTGGCCCTTTCCAATCCCGAAACTGAATTTTAGTCTACCCAGTAATCCTGAAAATCATTGGGCAACAAGATAAGATTCTGAAACTGTTTTGGGACACTTTTTTAGTGGTATTTTAAATCTGATTTAACAATTATTCACTTTTTAAACCACAAATACAGAACAACTAATGAGTACTAGTGTGTAGCTCGAAGCTATGATTGTGAACTACCCCCCCCTCCCCCCAAAAAAAGTTTAAAAGGTGTTTTTTCCAACCTTGTAATACTCAGTGCTATACACACATATCATTGAGTGACAGCTCAAACAAAATGAAAAATGATAGATCTACCAAGAGAGTAAGGAAAAACAGTTCATATCTAAGGGGGAAAAATCATACTGCAAGATTTTTGATCTAGCTGATCTGGTCACGCTTTATTTTTGTCCTGATACAAGTCATGGTAAACAACTGCCTCAAAAAGTCATCTAGCTGATGATTGCAGCACATGCTTTTGTGTGGACTGAATTGTTAGAATGAGAAATCAACTGCCCTTTTCCCAGTTGAAGCAGATTTCAATGTTTGAACAAGTTCCTGTGCCTGTTCATTGTTACTAAGTTTGTCAAATCATCCCAATTCTAAGGGTGGTTTTTTTTTTGACACAGTTTTCGCTGATCCACTTTCAGATATCAACATCAAATCTGTCAACTGTCATTTTTTTTTTTTCTTTTTCTTTCCTTTTTTTTTTCTTTTTTTTTTCTTTTCTATTCTCTGTCCTGCTACCTACGGCTTAACAGGAGGTATCATTTCCAGTTCATGAGACCTTTTGTAACTTCCCAACTGAAGGACTTCAGTACCTGCTATAGTGCTTTCAAAAATTTCCATCCCAAACTTAGAAGATGAAATTCAACAACAATTCAATGACACTTAAAAAAAATGTATATACAAAAAGACGAACCAAATGTAAAACTGTCCATTTTCAAAACACTATAATCCACAGAGCATCCCAACAAAATCTCGTCAATCTGGAGTGTACTCAGACACCACCTCAGTGATCCAGACGCAATTTTTTTTTTCTCTCTTAAATTTGTTCTCATCTGAATTTTTGATTTATTCCGGACTTGCAGCCCAGCACTGTCCACTTCCATCACCTCACTATAATGTCAGTATAGTACTGTCATTTCTCACTAACATCATTTCGAAATGATCTGACATACAAGAAATGCACACAGACATGCACAAACACATGTATGTGATAATGTATCATCAACAGTTAGGTTACATTAGCTACATAATGACCAAACTTACTGTACAACAGTTACACGACAATCGTGTCTGCTAAGTCACAAGTACCAAGTGTCAAATATCTTCAGTCCTGATGAGGCTCTGCACCGGGCACAACAGACCTAACAGTCACTTGTGCCGAAAGCTCAAGGTAGTGCCTTCTCCAATCTGTCCTTGTGGGCTGGAAGAACAGTCAGCAGAGCATGTGTTCCAAAAATGCCCTATTGCATGAACACACAAGGATAGAGGTCTGGCCAACAGAGACAGCTCTAATGACAAAGCTCAACGGCAGTCTACAAGAGCTGGAGAAAACGGCACAATTCATCTGAAGGGCTGGACTGACCGTATAGACCGAGGCCTATGCAAAGAAGAAGAAGTCATGGGCTATCAGCACACTATGTACACATTTCCACATACCCCTGTCCAATCCTCCCTTTTTGGTAATCATGCAACATTCAGAACAGCACAATATAATGTTTCAATTACAAAACAAACAAACAAATACTGGTCCAATCAGAAATGTGAAATGTAACAGCTGATCTGTGCCTCATCTTAGTATGAAGAATAATGCTAAGCCTCTGTATGACACTATGGTTTACCACAGACAGACAACAAATGATGCTTATCTTGGACTGGAAATCTCATAGGTTAATGTCGTCTTAGTGTGAGCACGTTCATGTCAAATAATAATCCAACTTTAAATCTCGCATGGACAATAGTACAGAGTTGGGGGAGGTTGGAGAAGGGAGGGAAAGGAGGAGAAGGGGGTGGTAATAGAACACAGACAGGAATGACAGGGGTGGCAGATGGTGGAAGGGAGAGGGGCAGGGAGAAGGGGGAGGGGGAGAGGGAGAGCATGGAAGATGGAGACAGGAGTGAAGGTGGGGAAGAAAGGTGGAGGGTGAAAAGAAATGTCAGCATGTATTTCACAAGTCTCAAAAAAATATATACATTATTATTTTTCACTCTTTCTTTCCACTTGCATCCTTCCTTACCCTCAACCAGATACACAGACAGAGGGACAGAAAGAGAGGGAGAGATTCAGATGTTAAAAAAACAACAAACAAACATTGCTCGTGTCATTTTTTAGGCACCACCACCACTTACACATGCTCATCCTAAACATCTCTCTTCACATTCGCCCTATTTTCCAAAAGGAGGTCGGCAGCCTTTCCATATGTCTGTACCTCCCCCACCCCACCCCCCCCCAAACCTCCACTTGAAGAAAAAGCCCCTGAATTAATCTCTGATCTCCATCAGTTTCTGCTCCACTTTGATATTTGGATTGTTCATAGGGTCCAGGAAAGGGTCGTCATCTGCAGCGTAGTGGCCCAGTTTGGAGAAGACGATAACCAGAGTGATGAAAGACAAGAGACAGATGATGAGGAGCATGGAAATCCGTCTTCTGGGGGACTTGTCTCCTCTTCTCCTCTCACTGTCGCTTGATCTGAAAAGAAAGCAACCAACCAAAGATGACACTGGTTTCACGTGTCCATCTTTGTTCTGAAACAGAACTTTTTGTTATATACCCACCATTTCTTTAATGCACACTCGATCACCACAGCGAACTTGTATTAATTCGTTTACACAATGATGAAAATTTCCTAGAAATCATTTGTACTAAATTCATAAAAATGAGTGACAACAATGTACATGTGTTTTACTGAAAACCGCTTGCCTCTAATGCCTTTACTGAAAACCGCTTGCAGCTGCTAATGCCTTTACTGAAAACCGCTTGCAGCTGCTAATTATCACATGTTCTGGAAAACTTTCTTTCTTTTTAAACGATGCCAAGGGTCACAAAGCACACCATCCGCCATAAGAAGAAAACAAAATCATTCCAATTCTTTCAGCCTGCAAGCCAGCATCAAGCGCATTCCCTGCTATTCTGGTATGTGTCTTTTCCTAGAATTTTTGTTCATGCTTGGGTTAGCTGAGAAGGAAAATCAGTGGAACATGAACTGTTTGAACTGACCTGAACCAGCTAGCAAGCCACTGGAACGCTGGCCGTCGCTTGTATTTATTCTCGTCATGGTCAAGGCGCTGTGTGAATAGGCCATCATCCTTGGTGGAGTCAAACCATTTTCTTGGATCTGTGAAGCAAAGATAGTGAGGTGCCATCCATTCAAAAAAGATGACAATCTCACTCAAACTTGCATGCTGAACCTTTTTTCTTTAGTAAATGTAAAAGTTAATGAGTAAACCTTATGGTAATAAAATATAATACAGTGGTAGAGATTTTCTGTATGCATATATAGACTGTGTGTGTGTGTGTGTGTGTGTGTGTGTGTGTGTGTGTGTGTGTGTGTGTGTGTGTGTGTGTGTGCACATGCGTGCGTGTGTGCATATGAATGTGTGCGTGTGTATGTGTGTGTGTGTGCATGTTCATGCAGGAGAGGATGAGCGCATGCATGCACATGTGTGCATGAGATTATGTAAGAGCATCTTTAGGCATGCATAGTGCACACATAAAACTATTTTGCTGCGTTTCAAACAGACAAAAAAGCACATTAAAAAAGGATCGTATTCAATCACCAAGTAATATATTCCTCTTTATAAATAATGGGGGCTTGCATGTACCAGCTAAACAATGCACAGGAACTGACATGATCTTTCCTTATTTATTCATTTCATGGTGACTCAATCGTCACCTTTACAATGGAGGCCTCTTTTCACGTGTGTCTAGTGGTTGGTTTGTCTATCCATCAGCAAGATCATGCCAAAAAACATGGAACCAATTTTACTGAAGCTCACTGGAAAGATGGAATGTGGCCAAAGAAAAACTCGTGGCCTTTTGGTGCAGGTCCAGATCCTGGGGCAGATCCAGGAACTTTTTTTTTTTTTTTTTTTTACTTTCTTTGACATGGCAAGGAACAGAATTGGCTCAGCTGATGAAGCTTGACTGATTCCATGCTCTCCCAATGGCCTTCTACTTAACCGAGGTCCGTGCTCTCTCATGGCCTTCTACTTAATTCATATGATTGTTCTGGAACACAGAACAACTGGAACAATTCTTCATATAACCCTTTCACCACCAAACGTACTGATATTCAGCAGTTTCCTGCCAGCTGCTTGTTCTGTCAATATTTTCACAGGCCTTTCATATGAAACTTTGCACACTGTTGTTGAGTGACTTTGAAAGTCTCAGTGGTGCATGTTCTCATGTAAATGATACCATCAGTTTTCTATCCATCAACCCTCTTGCATTTGTTTTGCCCATATCTGGCGCTCTGTTTGTCTCCCCTGGTGTTGGTTACTGCCGCCACACCCGCCGCTGCATTCCTTTCCTTCACACTGTGACCTTGTTTTTAAGTCAAGTTGGCCAAAATAAATGGGCACCCCTGTGAGGTGTCCAATGAAATCTTAGCAGTAGTATGGGGTGTGGGAAACAATTCATTCACAAAGGCTAGGGTTGTGAACTGACCACATTCCACCTATTTCTTGAGCAGTTTGGGGCTGAAAAATGCTAATGAAAGAGGGTTAATGACATCTGCTTTGCAAGAAGCCGGGTTAAATAAGCATCCTCCATTGGAGGGTTGACGATTTCAAAGAAAATCGTTGGCGCGCTAAATGCATGTCTGTCTCCGAGTCATACAGGACAGTCACAGTCTGACCACCCCTTCCTACCGGGTCAGACATAAAAGCAGTCAGCAGTGTACAGAAATATGGAGAAACAGAAACATAACGAAAACCAAAAATTCAAACACTTACTGGTAAGCTGCCTGGCTGAACCTGCGTCATCTGCACTAAATATACTGTGAAAGCCAACGACTGTCTTTGGTGTAGCGCTGACAGGCAAAGGTGAGGCTTGCGTGTTTGTGGACGTTTCACTGGCCCCATCTGAAGTTGTTCTCGAAGAACTGTGGTTCTCAAGCGGAACAGGAGGGGGGGAGGTAACTTCTCTTCATCAATCTGAAAGTAACACGTGTATATTTTCAGTCCACCTGAGGGACAGGGCACCACTCCACAGCAAGGAGTCATGCAGGCTGTTGCACACAAGACAAAGAATAACAACATGATTTATGAGTGACTGCAGCAGCCTTCCTCCAGTACTTGTTAATAAGTGGATTTTTTTGTCATGTCTTGCCTGTCCAGTGAAAAAACCCCCCCTCTCTCTTCCGATCTCTCTATGTCTCTATATATACAATATATATAATAATTTTTTTCTCACTGTTTTGATCTATCTCTTGTTACTTTCCACCCTTCTCTAACATAGTAGCAGTGTATTTTCACTGCGCAACTACTAGTCTTAAGTTCTACAACAAATAGTAGTAGTTACAGAAACAGCACCAGCAGCATCAGTCCATGTACACACTTCTACTACATTTGCATGCTGATAGTAGTCCATGTACACATTTTAACTTCCACTACATTTACAAAGCCAGGCTGCATGTGAAGTAGTTCATATATACACATTTAACTTCCACTACATTTACAAAGCCATGCTGCATGTGAAGTAGTCCATGTACACATTTAACTTCCACTACATTTACAAAGCCATGCAGCATGTGAAGTAGTTCATATATATACATTTAACTTCCACTACATTTACAAAGCCATAGGGCAGAAGTTCACAGTAAAACACAACAGAAGGAAAGAATCAAGATAGAACTGGGGACTCGGGGGTGAAACTTTGTAGAAGCCTGAACAAGCCATTAAACTACAGTACTGAAAAAGCGTTGAGTGACTGGTGTAATGTATTAAACAATTCATCTGATGACTGCAGTGTCAGTCATTGTATTTGTCGCTTCCACTTCCAAGCTTATGTCAACAAGAAGAAAAAGAGAGTTTTACAATCTCTGTGTGAATTCAGTACATAATTAGCTTGTGATCTGGTGTGTCTGATAACTGTTTCAAAGGGATCCAAATCCTCATATACTGGCCATGGGAATAAATCTAGACGAGTGAGTGAATGGAGCAAGAGGTAGAAAGCAATATGTCAGAGTCAAAATACATTATATGGTTTACTGGCTAATAACATAAACATGTGAATGTAAAGTGCCAGCTAACACACATATCAGCAAAAACAAATCCACTAACAGGCAGGCACATACACAAAATACATCACACTTGCATTTATATACAGATCAGATCTCTGTATATGAGAAACAGAGACTAAAGTGAGAGAGAGAACAGACATCTGGAGGGGGGGACGGAGACAGAGAACAGACATACAGAGAGAGACAGAGTGAAACAAAGACAGGGAGAGAACAGACAGACAGACAGAAAGACAGAGAGACAGACAGACCGAGAGAGAGAGAAAGGGAGAGAGATGGGGGACAAAGTGGCAGGGGTACAGGTTAAAAGAAAGGGAACAGGATGAGCTATGAGTGACTGGTGGGAGAGATACAAACTGAATGAGGAGAGAGAGAGAGAGAAAAGGGAGAGAGAGACAGACTGAGAGACTTGTGTGTGTGCCTTGGTGTGTGTGTGTGTGTGTGTGTGCCTTTGGAACTTGGGTGCCTGCATGCAAGTGTGCATGTGTGGGTGCATGTGTGCATATATGTGTGTGTGGATGTGCACATGTATGTATGAGAGAGAGAGAGAGAGCGACAGGTGTTACAAAGTGTAAGAATATATCATTTGTGTTATCACACTCACTCAACTGACTATCTGCCATATAGTTTTTTTTTTTTTCCTGAAAAAAAGGACGCATTGTATGTGCAAAGCATATTGTTACTTACTTATTTTATCTGAAAGCTTTACTCTAGAATGAGTTTATTTTTCTTTCCGTTCTGAGGGAGGCATGAGAGAGGAAGAAAGGAAGAGAGAAGCAGACATGGAGAGGAGGCAGAAAAGATAAGCTGGCAAAAAAATATTGCACAATTCCATCAGCCTCTTTGACCCAGCGACTCAATAAAAGCATCATTTCTTATGAACGGATAGAGCTATGCTCTTGAAATCCTAGGAGTTGGTCACTGATTTTAATAGCTGTTGGTCACAGAAATTTCATGTACGGGTACAATCAATTATCAGCCTAATTAGTCGGCCATTCCCCCACGACATTTTAATGGGCCACACATGACCCATGCCATCGGGTGAAGAGTAAGTTGCTGAACTACTCTTTATCAGGTGTGGGTCTTACAAGACCCACGCGATCTGAACAGGGATAAGCAATACAGGAAAAGACCAGCCACCGTGGCGAAGAGGTTAGCGTCGTGGACTCCTGGCTTGGAGGTCGTGGGTTTGAATCCCATCAGAGTCATGTGGGTTTTTTCTGCCCCGACTGGCTCCTACCCAGAGTTGAGTTTGCTGTGGACTCAGTTGGGAAGACTGGGACCACACAGTCGAGTTTCATCCATTTAATGGATGCGTTTCTGAGAGTGTTGCTCAAATTTCCTGACCAACACTGCAGGTGCCTGTATCTCTCAGGCCTGGTTGACACCGGGATATATTATAAAGGAAGCGTAGAGTACAGCCCTGTCATTAGTCTCAGACTGAAATGGAAATCGTAGCATCATCTTAATCATCCTCATTGTCATCAATCAGCATAAAAAAAATGTCTCAAATTCTGTGGCCCTTCATGCCCCTGCTCTCATGGTGACCTCAATTTTGATGTCCTCTCCACGTCTGTGGCATTGGTTTGGTTCCGTCGGGGTCACCAGTATCGGCGAGTCCATGGGGGCTGTCGTTGGACGGACGTGGTGGCGCCCTCCGGAGGGAGAGCTCACTCACGCCAGCTCCGCGACTAAGCAATTATTGTCATCCAGTAGGGGGCTTAATAGTGGTGTCCTGCGTATGTTAGGTCAGAAC
>JADBJO010033551.1:0-5000 GCA_016801955.1 Conus betulinus
ATAAAATTAATTTAGTCGAGTGCTGTAGAAAACAGGGAAGCAAAATTAAAGACCTGGTCTAGTGAGACTTTACGATGTGTTGACTTAACCTGAATAAATACCTACAGTCTTTGGGGCAGTAGGTTTCGACATTATTGAAGAAAGGGAGAAAACTCCTGGCGGGGTTTTCCATGTGTTTATGACACTGTTCGGCGGTTTCTTTAATTGGGTTGCTAGTTGAGAGTACTTTGGCAGATATTCGAGTTGGACTGAAGCTGTTCCGGTGGCACAATGATTGAAAATCTCTCTGCCTGCCCTGCCTGCCTGCCTGCCTCTCTCTCTCTCTCTCTCTCTCTCTCTCTCTCTCTCTCTCTCTCTCTCCCTGTCTGTCTGTCAGCTTCTCTGTCTTTGTGTGTGTGTGTGTGTGTGTGTGTGTGTGTGTGTGTGTGTGTGTGTGTGTGCCTGCCCGCCCCTCTCTCTCTCTCTCTCTCTCTCATACAAATCAATGGAAGAACATGGGTATATCTTTTAACAGAAGGTTGAACGGAAGAATAACTGAGAACTATATGGGCGATTAAACTGTTTATGAGAGAGAGAGAGAGAGAGAGAGAGAGAGAGAGAGAGAGAGAGAGAGAGAGAGAGAGCGTCTTTGTGTGTGTGGGAGGGGAGGGGGCGTGTATGTTGATGTCTACTTAACAAAAACTAACAGAAGTGAAATAAAATGAAAACCAAAACAAAAGTAACCATTGTGCAAACTGGTCGTGACACGCTGCTGTGAAATGTAGCGTGTTGGTACCATCACACCGCTCATCAATCCAACTGTGGATCCTGTTTTTTCTCTGGAAACGGAACATGTCTCTGTTTAGAATAAGCTCATTCATTGGAACCGTCTTCATCTTCGGTCTCAAATGTTGGCAGCGTGATGCAGAGTGTATCAGAAACATATCATGAGAAGTCGAGCGTATCAATACAGCCCATGCTCAATACTCCCCGGCTAAACAATCCTCCTGCTTATCACTCCCACCCTACTGGTCGCTGCTTGGTGACCCCCCCCCCCCCCCCCCCACCCCCCACCCCTACCACCATCGTCTTAGTTCTCCACCTCCTCATTACTCCCCGTCCTCACTGCTCCCTCAGCTCAAATTCCCCGCTCGATTTTCCTTCTGCTGAGTACTTTCAGCTCATGGTTGCTAGATAATCTCCCTGTTCATTTTCTTTTCAATATTTCTCCCCTACATATTCCCCTGCTCAACATTCCTTCAGCTCAATACTTCCCAGGCCCACAACCGTGCGGTGAAAGGACTTCCTTCGGTAACCTCCCCCCCCCCTCCCCCCTTTTCACAGAGCTTCTTTCTGTTATAGATTTAAGTCACTTTTGTTGAAGAAAATGTCAAAAAAGCTCCAACATGCCGAGGGCTGTCGCAATGTCAGAAGATATCAATAAATCATCTGTAATATTTGACAGAAAGAAGCTAGTACTGTAGAGGTTACTGTTGCGAAAGGAGATGGGTACCTTGATATTACAAATACCACACATACACAACACACACACACACACACACACACACACACACACACACACACACACACACACACACACACACACACACACGCAATGTTCACGTCGAGTTGACCTTGCGATGTCGATTCTGAAATCATCATTCACTGGCGTCGGTACCAGGGATACCAATTATTGAAACTGGAAAATACGGACGGCATGTTACAGTGCGCTCCTCTCCCTCCCATTCATTTCAACCCACCCCGCTCTTATTGGACCACGGTAGATATGAGGATATCCCCTCTAAAATTTGGAATACAAGAGTCCCCCTTCCCCTCTGCTTTTATAACAATTTGGACCCCCCCCCTTTTTTTTTTTTTTTCCAATCCTGCTTTCACAAAAATCGGTAACACCCCATCCTATATCCCTCCACAATTGTGCAAAATATCTTCTGACGCCGCTGTCACTGTCTGCCCCCTCTCGTTCACCCCCACCCACCTCCTATCCCCATTCCCTTCCCATCATCCCCCCCCCCCCCCCACTTTTTCTCCCTATTTAAAAGTGTTCTTTTGCTGTTTTTAACATGTACATTAGAAGGTTTAAAAAATCAGAAAAAGGAAATAAAAGACGAGAAAAATTTAATGTGAAAAAAAAAAATGACAGATCAGAAGAGAGAAAACAATCACACGTTCACAATGACATTCCAGATCCAGACACACACACACACACACACACACACACACACACACACACACACACACACACACACTGAGAGAGGGAGGAGAGAGAGGGAGGGAGGGGGGAGCAGAGAGAGGGGAAGATGTGGACGTCATCATTTGATCATGTGCATGCATATACCTTATTTCACAGACTTTGATCAGACCCATGGGGTCGTCTATTGAGGGCCAATCATCAGTGCGGCTCAACACCATTTCCGCCGTGTAGTTGGTTGCTGTCTGGAGGTGGACAGGTAAAGGGACGTAATCACACTATCGAAACCTACGACACCCTTCAGTCAGCAGAGCAGGTACTGGGCTCTATTGGTAAAGGGACGTAATCACACTATCCAAACCCACGACACCCTTCAGTCAGCAGAACCGGTACTGGGCTCTATTGGTAAAGGGACGTAATCACACTATCGAAACCTACGACACCCTTCAGTCAGCAGAGCAGGTACTGGGCTCTATGGTAAAGGGACGTAATCACACTATCGAAAACCTACGACACCCTTCAGTCAGCAGAGCAGGTACTAGACTCTGTTCGTAAAGGGACGTAATCACACTATCCAAACCCACGACACCCTTCAGTCAGCAGAGCAGGTACTGGGCTCTATTGGTAAAGGGACGTAATCACACTATCGAAACCTACGACACCCTTCAGTCAGCAGAGCAGGTACTAGACTCTGTTCGTAAAGGGACGTAATCACACTATCCAAACCCACGACACCCTTCAGTCAGCAGAGTGGCCAAATCATCTCCCTGACGCCTGCAGCTCCCCTTCAGAAACAGTCCCAAGCTGAGATACAGGGTTTGGCAGGTAAAATAGTGGGTCGGTGGAGGAGGTGTGACAATGAAGGAGGGGAGATAAATTAGCGTTAGGGTGAAGATAAAAAGGAGGGGAATTTTAACAAATAAAATGACCAGCTTGCTGTCAATGGAATCCAGTCATCTGAATTTTCTGTGTGTCTGTGATCGACTCATCCTCTATCATTAAGTCAGTCAATAGTATTGACGTTGTGTCAAGAACTAATATTGACGTTTTGTTCCACGTTTTCCCGAAATATCTAAACACAGAATTAATTCTACTCCAGAGCATTCTGATTTTGCGACAGCAACTAATCTTTCATCCTGAGACTACTCGTTCGTTCGTTTTCCTTGTGTGTTGTTGTCTTGTATTCTTCAGTGCAAGGGCTTAATTCATTTTTCTCAAGAAGATGGTATCACCCATTTTTCGTAACTGGATTTTTTCTAAAAGTAAATTCCGTGAACTACGTTTACTTCAGACGAAGAAAGGTTTACCACTTACTGGGAGAAATGCTCATTTGCGAAAGAGTTATCTACCTTTCTTTCATTATTCTTCAGCGTCAGTCTAAAATAACATGAAATTCCTCTCTGTCTGTCCCTCTCTGCATTCTTTTTCCCTCGTTTAGTCATTTGTAACACCCCCCCCCCCCCCCTTCAGTAAAAGGCCTTGGCATTTATCTGAATAAAACTTCTCTCTCTCTCTCTCTCTCTCTCTCTCTCTCTCTCTCTCTCTCTCTCTCACCATACTACCGTGCAATAGAAGACACTCTAACAACACACACCTCTCGCAATGGAAACCACTGTCATTGAACTGCAGCCAAGGAGCCGAAGGACGTCACATCATGGCAGTAAAGCGGGCGCCACACTGTCTGTGTCTGTTCCCCAGTTGGGTGTGTACTACGCCTTCGTCGGCAATAGCACAAGCATGTGACCTGATCCAGTCAAGATTACCAGCACCTTTCCCCGGTCATCGGGGAGGGGTGGGGTGGGATGATAACAAGCTATTCTTTTGGGAGACCATGAAAAGAAAACATAGTATGTCTGTGTCTTATGATGACAACAATTTAGAAAGAGAGAGAGAGAGAGAGAGAGAGAGAGAGAGAGAGAGAGAGAGAGAGAGAGAAGGGAGGGGAGGAAATAAAACACCACACACACAGACGGCACAAACAACACAAAAGATTTACCTTGTGGTGACCGTGTGTCGAAACAAACTGCCATAATAGCGGCAGTCAACGATGAAGTGGCATTTCAGCGAGTGTATACGGGTGTATCACCCGAGGTGATCGTATTGAAACAACTCGATCCCTGCACAAAGAACAGCATACACCTCCATTCATTCATCTGTTTATATAAGAACAACGCTACGAACAATGTGTTGCGTCTTCCATTATGTCTTCCTCACAACAGATTACTCCCTGAGGAATACCCCCAGCCCCACCCCCCATTGAAAGTGTCAATGTATCACAATGCTTTCTGTATCTTTTTATATTCAGGGTTCCTAGGTAAAAACATGAAGCAAAAAACAAGCAAGCAGAACAAAGAGACAATAAAAAAGGGATCTCAGACCCTCTGCCACAATAAACAGACACTTCGTGTGTGCAGTCACGTTTTCGTGTCTACTGGGGAACATAATTTTGTGCAGCAATTTTGTTTTATATCAATATGTTTATGCTAATACCAAACACGTATGTTGTACACAAATATACCTCATCATGAAGTGGCGATTTCCCTGAAAGAAATCATCGCCAGTTTTGGTCATCATTTGAAAGAAGGCCACCCACCCCTGTTCAATTACAAATGGGGACCCCAATGCTCCCTCCATTGCAAAATCTTCATGGCATGGTTATAACAGCGCTACTGGCAACTTCACCTGGCATGTCCATCCAAAATTCTGGCGTCGTTTCATTGATGACATTGTCATGCTCTGGTTCCATGGGGAAAGCCAGCTGCTTTGTTCCTCAACTGGGATAAACAACCAGCATGCCACGATAAAGTTTACA
>JADBJO010033551.1:10000-14457 GCA_016801955.1 Conus betulinus
TTTCCCACAAAAATGTCCATAATAATCGCGAATTAGTATGAATATGCCGGTTTCCATACTATGTCATATGACGATTCTGAGGGTGAATGACTACTCGCAAATGACAATGGAACGGCTTGATTCCTGCGGGCACAATAAATCCCGTAATGTCTTCCTCACAACAGATTTTTAGGTCTGGGGGGGGGGAAAGCCCAACATTCCACTCAGGGCTGTGGGATTTCTTCCATACATAGCCGAGTCATTCTTAAAAATACAAATCAGCAAGTCACCAGCCGCCGTGGCGAAGTGGTGTTAGCGTTGCGGACTCCTGGCTGGGAGGTCGTGGGTTCCAATCCCGTCCGAGTCATGTGGGGTTTTTCTGCCACGACCGGCTCCTACCCAGCGTTGAGTTTGCTGCGGACTCAATTGGGAAGACTGGGACCACAGTCCACTTTCATCCACTTAATGGATGCGTTTCTCAGAGTGTTGTTCAAATTTCATCACAACACTGCAGGTGCCTGCTGTATCTCTCAGGCCTGGTTGACGCCGGGATATGTTGTTATGAAAGTAAGCGTAGAGTACAGCCCTGTCATGTAGTCTCAGACCCAAATGGAAATCCGTAGTAGCATCATCTTAATCATTCTCATCGATCAGCATAAAAAAAATCTCTCAAGTTCTGTGGCCCTTCATGCCCTGCTCTCAAGGTGACCTCAATTTCGATGTCCTCTCCACCTTTGTGGCCTTGGTTTGGTTCCGGCGGGGTCACCGGTATCGGCGAGTCCATTGGGGGGCTGTCGTTGGACGGACGTGGTTGTGTCCTCCGGAAGAGAGAGCTCAGTCACGCCGGCTCCGCGACTAAGCAATTATTGTCGTCAGTAGAGGGCTTAGTAGGTGGTGTCCTGCGTATGTTGGATCAGAACAGGCGCCACTCAACACCACCGAAGTGACTTGGCAGCAGTGCAGTGTCTCCTCCGGTGGGTTGCCTTTTGACGTTGACTACTCCCTGTGGATTGCTGGTGCCGGGGCTGCGGCGGGGCCAACCGGGCTGTGGCTGTGAACGGGGCGTCGGAATGAGCGGCGTGGGTGCACTGCCTCTGAGGTAGTACAGAGGTTAGGATAGCAAACAAACAAACAAACAAAAAAAAGAGAGAAATCAACAAGTCGCAAAGTTGCGTTAGAACGGCACATGTATACTTCCATTCCTCCTGCATAACCATGACAGGTATAGAAATACATTTCAAAATTTGACAAATCCACTTCAGGAACTGTGTGTGCGTTGAGTGTGTGTGTGTGTGTGTGTGTGTGCGCGCGCGCGCGCGCGCGCGCGCGCGCGCGCGCGCGTGTGTGTGTGTGTGTGTGTGTGTGTGTGGTGTCACCTTGGAAGTTAACGTGGCAATTCATTATCATTTTTATTTCTTCCCCATGCACTGACGATTTCCTGCGACATGAAGTGCATGTTTGTTTTTCAAAAATGGCAACTCATACAAAAACAATATAGTAGAAAATCACAATGCCACTCTTCTAATTTTCGGCCACGTGGCCTTTTTCAAGAAAAAAAAAATACAACTACGTGAAGTCCATCTTTGGCAACTGGTCAGAGCAAAGAATTGACGTCATACATATATTATGCAAGTTTTGGCATGACATCATAATATGTGATGTCATCAACAAGGGAGAAAAAAAAAAAAAAAAAAAAGGGGGTGGGGTGGGGGAAGGGGGGCAAGTTGTTGTTGTTGTTTTCAATTTGACGTCTATCCACATGGTGATATTAGACGGGGTGGAGGGGAGGGGGAGGGAAGGGATCGGGATCGGGGAGGACGGTAGGGGGACCGTATTGTGTGTGTATGTCTTTATGTCTCTTTGATAAGGGGGAGGGGGGGAAAGTCAGAAAAATGAGCATTAACAACAATTACAATCAACTAGTCTATAACAAATGTCCTAGTCTATAACAAATGTCCTACAGGACTATGAAGTAAACATTTTGCAATATTGCATTAACAACAATTACAATCAACTAGTCTATAACAAAATGTCCTAGTCTATAACAAATGTCCTACAGGACTATGAAGTAAACATTTTGCAATATTTAAACGAACTAGTAGCATTTATGAAAACGCCTTCAATACAATCTGTAACAACCGTATCTGTATTTACTTATGAACAACATTGATAATTTGCAGAAAAATTACATATATTTTTTTCAGATGACAGTTCTTGAATGCCATGCACGGTCTCAGACAGGACTATGGTCACATTATTCTATGGTTCATTTTCATTGTGATTAATGGAGCGTATTGTTATCTTTTTGAAGTACATTGGTTACAGTATACCACACACACACACACACACACACACACACACACACACACACACAACACAAGTGCGCGCGCGCGCGCGCACACACACACACACACACACACACACACACACACACACACACACACCTCTTTCAAATCTTATTTTGTGTAGATTCTCAATCGGTACTCTATGCTTTAAGATCATCAGATTACAAGAAAAAGACCAAAATTATCTTAGAAATCAGTCAATTAATTCATATCTTAACTTTAAAAGGGACCAACGTTTCCTTCTGCTGGGTTCCTTCACATCTTGGATTTTCTTCAAACGAACGGGCTGACAAAGTAGCAAAAAAAAAGAAGAAGAAAGAAAAAAAAAAAAAAAGAAATACAGAGAATATCTGTGATCCCTAGTAAAACAGGGAAAACCATTATAAGTCAAAGTGAAATACAGAAAACAACTGTGATCCCTGGTAAAAACAGGGAAAACCATTATAAGTCAAAGTGAAATACAGAAAAATGACTGTGTGATCCCTAGTAAAAACAGAGAAAACAATGATTATCCTAAGGAAAATAGGGACAACGAATGTGATCCTGAGGGAAACAGATGTGATCCAAAGGAAAATATTGTGAGTTCAGCATAGCACCTGTTTCCTCGCTTTTCGTTATATTTCTTCATGAATGATAGTAATTTTCCTGGGGAAAAGAGATATCATTGTCTTCAGACTCCAGCATGGTTTCATAAGACCCGAAGAGCTTGGCTAACCATTACAATACATTATGACAGTTAAGCGGGCGCCACACTGTCTGTGTCTGACCCTGGTTGTGTGTGTGTACTACGCCTTCGTCGGCAATGGTACGACGTGCGACTTGATCCAGTCAAAGAACTATCGGAATCCTTTTTCCTGGGAATGATGAGCTCATTCATGACAAGGAACTGTTCTGCCCTGTGTGGGTGTTTAGGAGCTGATTGTACCTATTGGTACACTGTGAAGTTCAAGGTGACCCGCCATCGTTTGAGTTATCCAATGGTTCAAAAATCTTAACAAACAGAAGAACACAGTATTCATCACATTCGACATAGTAGACTTCTACCCATCCATAGATGAAGAGCTACTTGCTAAAGCTCTGAAATTTGCTAATAAACATACAGACATAACAGGGTCAGAAATGGAAATCATTCTTCACACCAAGAAAACTTTACTCTACAGCAGAAATGAAACATGGATCAAGAAAACGAATAAAAACTCAACATTTGATGTGACCATGGGATCGTATGACGGTGCCGAAACATGCGAACTGGTCGGACTGTTTATGCTATCCAACATCCAAAAACAACTCGGAAAGCAAGTTGGACTATACAGAGACGACGGCCTCGCCGCGCTAAACAACAATCCAAGAACCATCGAAAACAAGAAAAAAGAACTATGCAAAATTTTCCAAAACCATAACTTAAAAATCACCATCGAAGCAAACAAAAAGGTAGTGAACTACTTAGACACATAACACTTGACCTCAACAACTACATATATAAACCATACAAGAAACCTAATGACACACCCATTTATGTAAACATCAATAGCAACCACCCACCATCTATACTAAAAACCATACCCAATGGCATAAACAAGAGATTATCTAATCTGTCACATATGAAAGAGTATTCAACAACGCAGCAGCAGAATACCAAGAGGCATTGCAAAAAAGTGGTTACAGCTACAAACTACAATACAACCCAGATAACAACATGAACAAAAACAAAAAAAGCAGGAAAAGGAAAATCACATGGTACAACCCTCCATATGATGGACGAGTAAAAACAAACGTAGGGAAAGAATTTTTTTCAAAATTTTGACAGCATCCTTCCCAAAAGAACACAAATTGTCCAAAATATTCAACAAGAACACCATCAAACTATCATATTCATGCATGCCTAACCTTAAAAATATAATTGATTCATCCAACAAATGAAAAGCAACACAGCAAAGAAGGGTGAAGAAAGGAAATCCTGCAATTGTACTACAAAAGAACAGTGTCCCTTAAGCAACAAATGCCTCTATAACAACATTGTATACCAAGCCACTGTGACATCAGAAAATGAAAAAGAAAACATACATAGGGATCAACATTCATATAGAGGAATTTGGATTTCAATTAACATCTTCTCGGTTCATGAATCAATGG
>JADBJO010033552.1:0-10000 GCA_016801955.1 Conus betulinus
GTGCTCCTTTGGTAATTTCAGATCCTATTTCACGGTCTGCCACGAGATCTAATGCTTGTTCTGAATCAGAAAACCACATGACCCGATACTAAGATCTTCAAACAACAACACTTGAAACAGTTTAATTTTTAAGCCGCCAAATATCGTTACTCTGTTAATGTCACAATGATGAAAGTATTATGCTGATTTGACACGAGGCTGCAAGCTTTGTTGGATATCAAAGTTAAAGTTCTTCGCCTGAAGGAGGGAAACACATACTGCCCCATGTGACACAAGACAAAACAGGCAGCAGGAAACGCATACTGCCCCATGTGACACAAGACAAAACAGACAGCAGGAAACGCATACTGCCCCATGTGACACAAGACAAAACAGACAGCAGGAAACGCATACTGCCCCATGTGACACAAGACAAAACAGACAGCAGGAAACACATACTGCCCCATGTGACACAAGACAAAACAGACAGCAGGAAACGCATACTGCCCCATGTGACACAAGACAAAACAGACAGCAGGAAACACATACTGCCCCATGTGACACAAGACAAAACAGACAGCAATGTCTGATAACCTGATCTGTCTGGACCTAAATGACACAGTCTCACACTGACCATCCTCCGTAAACAATAGCAGTCAAGTAATTAATGTTTTGCAAGTGAACAGTTAGTGTTGTTGTTGTTGTTATCATTATATTTATTATTGTTTTTACTATTATTATTATTATCTTCATCATCATTATCATTATGTTATTATCATTATTGTTGTTGTTTGTTGAGTATTACTATTATTGTTGTTATTATTATTATTATCATTATTGCTATTATCGTCGTCATCGTCATCATCATTATCATTGGTATTGAGAGTCCCTATAAAGCGCTTATCCTCAGTTGAAGACCGAGATCTAGGCACTTTACAATCCACGCTTTCCTCCACACAACGGGCTGCCTACCTGGGTAGAGCCGGCTGAATCGTCTGCTGGCGCCACAGTCGTTTCCCACGTCGTTCAGTTTATCAGTCAATCACTTATCGTTTATGTTTTCATTCTTCTGGTGCATGCAATGTAAAAGCCATACAAACCGTATCAACGGCCATACTGGCCGTCTCATCCACAGGTTTGTGATGAGATTTTGTTTGTGTGCAAGATGGTATGTGCACATTCACACACGGAACCTTGCTTTATAGTATCCCCCTGTTCCGAACCCCCTAAACAAAGTTTCGAACCTGCGACCCCAGGAACACAGGATCACTAGTCCGGCGCTCTTCCAGCTGAGGTGTTCCGGTCCTCAACACCACATTGTTGAACACAGTCTCATTGTTACATGACTTAAGTACACAGATTTCATTCAAAGTGATGTGCGTAATGATAAAAACACTGTCATCCTCAAGTCCAATAGGGGCAGAACAGTAAACGATAAAAGATATCTTTCTCAGAATTAAGGGACAAACGAACATCATCTTACCACTTCTCTTTTTACTGAATTTTCACATTTTTATGTTGAACTTGTGTGAATAAAATATATGTTCGTGTTTACATACATCAGGTCATTAAGTGTTCCTAATGTAATGCCCAAGAATCTTTTTCAGTGGAGATATAATATGTATCTGTTTGCCATGGAGTGTTGCATCGTCTAACTTCACAATTCGGTCTCTAATCCGAATAATTGACTGAATCATTGAATAGAATATTGTCAGAAAAAGTAGTCAAAGAAATCTTTCCTTTTCCCTCATGAGATTTTTGCTAGAAACAGCACAAAGCAATTTAGACTCTGTTTAGCAAAGTTTGTCAGCACTGCTACAAAACGAAGCCTTGTTCAATATCAAGCCTATTTTTTGGTATTTGTATGCATTACCAACATGCATAGAGATATACCTGCCTTTTCTAAATACAACCCAAATTATACATTTCCCAGTTCATCCCAAGGGTAGGGCTAACGCTAAACGAAACACACCTCTTACCTGCTTTAGCAGGCCTGTTTACTGTTTTAGCCAGTAAACCACATCTTTAGCCAGTAGAGATATAGAGTTCAGATTAGTTGTGCGTAAATATCGTGCCACGTGTGCACATTCTTATGACTTCTACTGCAAGTTCATTAACAAACATGAAAAACAACATGGGTCTGCAAGTGTTACCTTCTTTCACCCTATGGGCACAGTAAATGTAATCCATCCATTGTCTGGCTCTACGTCCAGTCCTAGCCTTCATATTACTTATATAGACAATTTGCTTTTTCTTCCATTTTTTTAGGATGGCCCATGCCATGTTTCCTACTACTGAACGCCTTTTCAAATCAGTTAACGCTATATATTTTTACGATGGGAACAACACCTTCTGTTGCTCGCAAAGTAAACACAAGGTCAACTGTGGAAAATTTCTTTTAAAATCCCCTGTAGTATTTCTCTACAAAACAATGTTCTTCTATCCCTTCGTGTCATGTAGTATTTTCAACTTCCGTTACAGATTCTTATAGCTCAGATCACAAAAAAATGCCTCTTTAATTGCTATGATTACTTATATTGCCGTGTTTTCAAAGACATGAAGTACAACAGAATGTGTTCTACAAAACCGCCAGCTACCCAACCGCCAGCGCATGTTTTGCATTTTCCCAGTAATTCCATCTGCCACTGCATTTTTCCTTTCATTCACACTCTTTTCAGCACTTTCTGGTCCCTCACGTTCTTACAAGTTTAATGGACGCATTCTGTTGAATATCAACTTGTCATCTCATGGACAGCATTTTCATGCAAAGCTTTTTGTAATGTTTTAAATGATCTTTCAAGGATATTGTTGTCTCAGTCTTCCATTGCTTTTCTTTTCAAAAGTGTTGATTTGTATTCCCTTTCAAGACTGAAACAGACTGCTGCATTTCTAAAGAAAAAAAAAGAAACAACAAATATGTAAGCGGATTGCCCAAAACCTTTCCATCAAAAACAGATGCTGTGAAATCGAGACGAAACCGATATGTTCAAGAGTTTTTAAAAACACGCTATATTTTTTTTTTTTTTTTACAAATACGATGCTTTTCAGATGTACATGTATGCACGCTCGCACACCCACATCATCAGGGAATGACATGACATGGAGAATGCGCACTTGCAGGTCGTGCACAAAGCAAGCTGTTCCCTCTTTCTGTCCTCTAAACATGGCTACCATTGAGGTCTGGCAACATCGATTACTTTTTCCTGGAAAGATTCGCTGTCTGTGTTTTTGGTGAATAGGAGCACACGTTCGTTATCACCTCATCTGTTCTGTCAGTCAAACGCAGTCAGCAGCTGTAATGTCTGGAACGGTCATCGATGTTCATATTTTTGTCAATAACAAGAATGGCTATTCCAGGACAGAAGGCATGTCTGACACTGGCCAAATTGCTATAAAAACATATAAAAACAGGGCACGAAAGTAAATACACAAAATTAAATTTTAAGCAAACATCCCTCTGAGATGTTACGAGCTGTTAACAGACATAAACAAAATGCACAGAAGAACAATCGAAGTCAAAATGAGAATAACAACGTAGGCTCTAAAAGAATAATAGGAAAATAAGGACACTTCACAGCCATAGAACAGTTACAGCCAGGTTGTTGATGTTGTTGTTGTTGTTGTTGTTGTTGTTGTTTTGTTTTGGTTAAACTTTTTCTTTCCAAACCCTGTACTTTTCTTTGCTAGGAACGGTCTGAGCTGTCACAATCTCATTAAGTGACCACTTGCAGAATTTTGTATCATGTTAAGATCAAACTGATTAAGAGTGATCTATGTTGCGCTCTCTCTCTCTCTCTCTCTCTCTCTCTCTCTCTCTCACTCTCTCACACGCACACACACACACACACACACACACACACACACACACACACACACACACACATGGAGAGAGAGAAAAAGAGAGAAAGTCTTAACGACTACCGGATTTAACACAGGTCACTCAGCTAGGAATATGACTTACTTGGAGCTTTCGACAGACCTCCGTCCGTCTTCTTCAGCGGTGGTGTGTGATGCTGGGTGAACTGGAGTTCAGTTCACACGACCACGGGTCGAACCCTGGTCATGTGACTGAACAATGAGGGTGTTGTACACCGATGGCAAGGTGTGTGTCTGCCCCGGTCCCGGTTGAGTGTGGGGTTGTTGGCGCCAATATGTATAGCCTCCTTCACCCCATGCTGAAACCATCTATTGTCTCGGTCGAGAACGCTGATGTTTTTCATAGTCGAACTGATGTTGCTGGGCGTGTAGATGGGCGCCTACCGGTAATGATTCCCTTTCGTGTTCTGTCAAGCGTTTTCGAAGGTTTTTCTCTCAGTTTCCCCAACATAGTTCTCTTCACAGTCACGACAGTCCACTCCAGGCTTGTCCAGTTTGTCAATTTTGTCCTTGGGGGCAACCAGCTGGCTGCGGATGGTGTTGATAGGTTGGGATGCATGGAGACGCTGGTTTTCCTTATCTTTCTGCTCAAGGCTTCAGTCGCACCGAGGACATAGGGGATGGTGACATGTCCTTTAGGCCTGGTTTGGTCTTGTTTGATGGTAAGATGCGGTGTGATCTTCTTGCTAGCCAGGATGTTCCACGCCCACTTCTCATAGCCTGATATGGTGAGAACCAGTTTGAGGTGTTCCATTTCCTGGTCTTTGGCATCCTGAGTAGAGCAGATGGTGTTGTTGGCCCAATGGGTGAGGGTGCGTATCACTCTGAGTTTGTTTTCCAGTGGCTAGTGGCTTTCAAAATGTAGGTACTGTCGGGTGTGGGTAGGTTTGCGGTACACACTGAAGGAGAGGCTGTCCTCTCTGTCCATGTAATGAGTGTGTCTAGCATGGCAATCGAGTTGTTCTTCCACCTCATCAGTGAATTTGATAGCAGGGTGTTGACTGTTCAAATGGTTAGTGAAGTCTTCCACCAGGTCCCTCTTGAGGATGGTCATGGTGTCATCCACGTAGCAGCCCCAATAGCGTGGAGGAGAATGGTAAGACGCCAGGCCTTCTCCTCAAAGTCTTCCATGAAGAGGTTGGCTACAATGGGGCTGACTGGAGAGCCCATGGCCGCTCCTTCGGTCTGCTGGTAGAAGTTGCCTTGGAACGTGAAGTAAGTGGTGTTGTTGAGACAGCAAGCCAGGAGTTCACAGATGCTGTCCATGGAAAGCGTAGTACGCTGGGGCAGAGTGTCGTCAGCCTGGAGTCTTGCTTTGATGATATGGATGCTTTCTTTGATGGGGACGCTGGTGCACAATGCCGAAACATCATATGATACCAGGCACTCGTTAGGAGAAAAGGTGCAGTCTGTCAGTTTCTGAACCAAGTCCGCACTGTTGATGATCTGGTGTTCTGTCGTGTCAACCAAAGGAGACAGGATGTCTGCCACAAATCTCGCCGTCTCATACATGAGGGAACCTCTGGAAGCAAATATGGGAGGGGAGAGGGACGTCTTTCTTGTGCACTTAGGAAGGCCGTAAAACTTGGGGACATCAGTGGTTGATGATGGGTACAGTTTTCTGTAAAAGTCAAGGGAAAGTCCGCCCGCCTCCTTGAGACATTTGAGCAGATCCTTGAGCTTGGTGGCATACCTGTTGGTGGGGTCTTTCTTGAGAGGCTGGTAGGTTTTTTCTGTCATCCAACAGTTGACTGGCCTTGTCATAGTACATGGACTTGGAGATGATGACCGTGGACCAACCCTCGTCGGCTGGGAGTATCAAAATCGTGTCATCTTTCCTAAGTCGGGCCAACGCACGCCTCTCCTCAACAGGAATGTTGGGTTTTGGCAGTTATGTTTGTTTCAGGATGTTGACACATTCCGACCTCAGATGGGACGCCTCTTCTGTATGTGGGCCTATCTGTCTGCAGGCGGTTTCGATACTCGTGATGTAGTCCACGATGGGGAGTTTGTCCGGGGTCACAGCAAAATTAAGTCTCTTTTCCAGCATTTGCTGTTCAGAGTCAGAAAGTTCACGTTCCGATAGATTCACAACCCATCTCTTCTTCACCCTGCGCGTCTCTTCTTCAGTCACAGGTACAATTGGAATGTGATCGTTCTTGTCACGCTTCAGTCTCGCCATTAGTTTCTCAAACTTACTTCTCTGGCGCATGCACACTTTGTTCCATTCCAAGTTTTGAGTTGACTCAAACCAGTCCTTCACTTCCGCCAGTATCTCAGTCGGTACGTTTGCACTCAACCTGTCCGAACTGAGATGGATATGTTGTTCTAATCCCTCGATCCTCAGATTGATCTGCTTGATGCGCTCGTTCATCGGGGCCTGTTCTGTACGGAATAAGATGTTGCTTGCAGCTTTTCCTTTGACCGATGACTTGATCTTTAAGCTGGTCGGTACGACACCGTGATGTTCACAGTGTAGCGTGAAATGCAGATGGTTTCGGAATCTCGCTAAGGCTCGGTGCGCTCCTTCCAGTTCACGAAAAATCTTGATGACCGTCCGGTCGAAATCGCGTACGAGTCGTTGTGGAAGTTTTAACTGTTGAGGGGTAGACATAACGACTACAGGATTTAAAAAGGTCACTCAGCTAAGAATAGCACTTACTTGGAGCTTTCGAGAGAAAGTCATGTATTATGGCGGATTTGAATCCTTTCTTCTGCCACACGTATTGCATAAGCATTTATCCACAAAACCAGACTCAACCCTCACCACCAAGACCCCAAAACTCTTGAGCAAATGATAACATAAAATAAAATTCCTCACTATAGCAATCATTGTCGTCAGCAGTGAGCTTAGAAGTTCGCGCCTCGAGAGTGACTGACGAGTCAAGCCAGCACTGCATGGTATGGAGAGTGATTGACGAGTCAGGACACCACTGCATGGTATGGAAGTTGCCTCTATAACAGGCTGTCTCACTGTAAACTGCATGGTATGGAAGTTGCCCCTGCAACAGGCTGTTTCACTGTAAACTGCATGGTATGGAAGTTGCCCTTGCAACAGGCTGACTGTAAATTGCATGGTATGGAAGTTGCCCCTGCAACAGGCTGTCTGACTGTAAACTGCATGCTGTGGAAGTTGCCCCTGCAACAGGCTGTCTGACTGTAAACTGCATGCTATGGAAGTTGCCCCTGAAACAGGCTGTGACTGTAAACTGCATGCTGTGGAAGTTGCCCCTGAAACAGGCTGTCTGACTGTAAACTGCATGCTGTGGAAGTTGCCCCTGCAACAGGCTGTCTGACTGTAAACTGCATGCTGTGGAAGTTGCCCCTGCAACAGGCTGTCTGACTGTAAACTGCATGCTGTGGAAGTTGCCCCTGAAACAGGCTGTCTGACTGTAAACTGCGTGCTGTGGAAGTTGCCCCTCCGACAGGCTGTCTCACAGTAAAAGTAATGGAAGGCTGAGAATTGCTTCATGGGGACTGCCCATGTTGAAGTTTCGACAACACAAGATCTGTTTGATGACCTCACCAGCTGGTGAGCCTACATAGCCCTGTGCTCCAACCTGTATGGCGAGGACTGTGGCATGGAAGCCAGATTCCTTCAGGCAGCTGGGTAGACTGGATACCCCTGTCTTTCAGATGTGAGCGTTCTCCAATCTGTTTTCGTCTGACAAATGGGTTTGATCTGAATCATCAGTTTGGTTGAATTTGAGAGGATTTCTATATCCAGTCTGATGCCATGAATTTTTTTTTTTTTTTTTTTTTTTGTCTGTCGATCCCTGAATTTTGTTTTGTTTTGTTTTTTTTTTTTTTTCGGTCTAGAAGGTCTACTACTGTGCACTCTCTCAGTCATCCATTTCCTCAAGTAAACCCAGATTCCATGCTCTGTATGTCACAGCTGCTCCAGACCATGATTTGTGGCCTCATCTGTAGAACATCTTGGCTGGAGTTTCTGGTGGCGCAATGTTTCATTTGGCAATGTTTACCGCATGTACGATTTCGTAAGGCAATTATATGTTTTGCTGTTTTTTTTTATTAACAGACAAAATCGCATCATTTTGGGGCAGCACATACTTGAATCTTTTACCGACAAAGTCATAAAAATTCAGAATGATTAGATTAATGATATTTGAAATATGAAACATCGAGTAAAAGTACAGGTCCAACTGCACCAAAGGTGTATGGGAAGGACTTTGATTGGGTCTCCGTGTGTATCCCCCCTGGGTTAGCACCGTTGTGCATGAACTCAGGGCATGTTCCACTGTTTGTAGGTCCTGGCAGAGTGGCACGTGGGGTCAGCTGATCTTCTTCATGTAATACAAGAGGGTTTGAACTCGAGGGCAGCAGGTCATGTACCGATTTCAAGATAAAGCTGATCGGAATAGGAACCATATGCCATGTTTTGTCCAGCTGAGACTTTTCGGAAATAGTGTTATCACGCAGTTCGTACCCCTCTTGGCCTTCTGGATCCTTTTAGCGTCTACTGCTTTCTAGAACTCATGTATCACACCGTCTCTCTTTGCTTTTCCTTTTTTTCCTATGACTATCAGTTCATTTCTCGCAGTCCTTGTCTGCTGGGTGTGTGTGTGCGTGTGTTTCCTCTTATTTCCCTGACGTTAGGGTTTTCCTCGCCACGTCCATTGCCTCCTGAGATTCCAGTTTTCAATGATTCTTCATCTAGCGCTGGGTGGACCTAACAAACGTGTCTTCGAGTGTTCAAGCATGGTACATAATCTTGTTTTCCCGGTTTCTACTCCTCGACAACGGATTTCAGGGAGAGCTTCAGCTTCGCTTTGCGACAGACAGCACCAGTGAGAGCAAGTGGGACACACGGCCATTTCTTTGTGTGTTGGTTGATTTCACGGCCATTTCTTTGTGTGTTGGTTGATTTTCACGGCCATTTCTTTGTGTGTTAGTTGATTTCACGGCCATTTCTTTGTGTGTTAGTTGATTTCACGGCCATCTCTCTTTGTGTGTTGGTTGATTTCACGGCCATTTTGTTTTGTTGGTTGATTTCGGCCTCCACTGGTTCCACTGTGCCAGCCTGATCTTGCACATCAAAAGAAAGCTGAAGAGTTTCAGGATCAGCATGAACTTCCGGTGCCAGACTTTGTGTTCGCCAGGGAGACCACGTTGATCTGTTATCTGCTAGCTTTTTTCTGGCATTTGCTTGGTTTCGTTTCCGTGCATAGCGTCTTTCAAGGTGTCATCATACCACTTTACAAGACTTTGGACTGGTTCTTCTGTCACGGTTGGAATAGCCAGGCTAGCTAGCTGCTGTAAATTCTCTCTCTCTCTCTCTCTCTCTCTCTCTCTCTCTCTCTCTCTCTCTCTCTCTCTCTCTCTCTCTCTGGCATATTAAAAGTTATCTGAAAAGATTTGGATTGGGAATTACGGATGTCAAAGTACATCAGCACCGATATACAAAGACTAAAAACATTGGTACGCTGTTTCCTTTAAGGAAAGAGGCAATAAAGATGAATTACACTTTTTACTTGCTTGAATGTATAATTAGGAAATTCTGTGAAGACCCTTGTTCATTTCGAGCTGCTTTACTTATGGCAAATCACAATGAAGGAGTTTTAAAGAACATTGCATGTACTGATACAAAGCTTTTAAGAGGCGCTCAATTGTGCTCAGCCGCTATGAACTCAGCTGTGACAGTCACTGTGCATGTTTATGTGCTTTTCTGTCAGCTACTTCATATCAGACGATGTAATTATTGCCTTGCTGCGCGAAGAGCTATTCCTGTGCTGTACCTCATCAAAAGGGGCCATGGGCTGTACTAATTACAATTGTTCGTTCGTTCGTTTCTTCTCTCTCTCTCTCTCTCTCTCTCTCTCTCTCTCTCTCTCTCTCTCTCTCTCTCTCTCTCTCTCTCTCTCTCTCTCTCCTTTTCTCTCTGTCTCTTCACTCTCTCTCTCTCTCTCTCTGTCTCTCTCTCTGTCTCTCTCTCTCTCTCTCTTCTCCTTCTCTCTCTCTCTCTCTCTCTTTCTCCTCTTTCTTTCTCTTTCTCTCCTCTCTCTCCCTCTCTCTCCCTCCCCCCTCTCTCTCTCTCTCTCGCTCCCAACGTCGCTCTCTCTCCCCCCAATGCAGAGACAAGATGTCAAGTGTTTGTTTTCTGTGTTTGTCAGCATGTCCATCTGAA
>JADBJO010033554.1:0-2500 GCA_016801955.1 Conus betulinus
TTCTTTCAGAGTGAGAGAGGTGAGGAGGAAATTAACGCCTCATCTGAAGAAGGCCAGAAGCGAAGGAAAACGTGCAACCATGGTCTTTGATCACCTGCGTATTGACGGCAAGAAGTACGGTCTTGACGATGGGGACGGATCCAGCCTTAGGGAAATTGTATAGGGTGTGGCCGCCCTGAAGTGACACCGGTTACGTTTCACGGGTGCAGGCAAACTTCCCGTGCGGAGCAGGTTGTGTGCGACACTGACAGTGACCCGACCCCGGTGAGCGATCTCTTTGGTTGTGACATTGTAAACATTGGTTCCGCGGTGGCTCGGGGGGATGAGTGTTTTTTCATGTTTATGACAGAGGAGAATAATCGTATTAATCAGCTTTCAGATAATATTTCTTTTGATTATGACGTGATTTGTGTTAATGACAGTGAACAACTAACATGTATACCGTTGTGTATTGATTATGTCACTCCTCGATCGGAAAACAGGGACACTTTATATTTAAAACAGAGGCAGTTATCACAGAAGCACGTGGCACTGACGAGGATAAAGATAAGGGGCTGTCTCAAAAGAACAATTGTAACGAAGGTGACTGTGTTTTTTGATAATGTTAATTTGCATGTGAGAAATCCGTCAGTCTATGTGCACGAAAGTGGTGATGAAAATTGTAATGGAAGTACACCTGCTCTGTATGTTGATGAATTTCATGTTGATGAAATGCATGGAAATAATAGCTATTCAAAATCTTTTAAATTTTTGCACTGGAATATAAATGGAATTCTTTCTAAAATTCACAATAAAAAAGTTTCTCTCATATTTGTTTCACTTTGACTTCATCTGTCTCGTTGAGACGTTTGTGGAAAATCTTGAATTCAGCGTGTTTACAGGCTATACTGTGTTTCATAAGCCTGCTATCAAGTTTTCAAGTCAAGGCAGACGTTCAGGGGGCTTGTTATGTTTGATTAAGAATGACTTTGTGCCTTATGTTACAGAGCTCCAAATGAATTGTTCTAATGCTCTTTTTGTGTTGATAGACAAGACTTTGTTTGGTTTAACAGAGGATGTGTTATATGTTTGTTCATATGTGCCACCTGAAGGTTCTCCATATTATGCTTATTTTGACGTTGATAATGGTATTCTTTCTCTTGAAGAATGTCTTATTGATTGTATGCTTGATTTGAATGATGTGCATATAATCTTGTCTGGTGATCTGAACAGCAGGACAGCTAATGTTTCTCAAGATATTTTTGACATGTATGATACTTACAATTTTGAATTTGATAGTTGTTCTGATTTTTTAGAAAGGAAATCTTCAGACAATGTACTCAATAATTATGGAAAATATTGTTAAATATGTGTACCTCGCTGGGATTGTATATACTAAATGGAGTATGTAATGGTGATCTTGATGGGCACTATACGTATATTTCAGACTCTGGGTGTAGTGTAAACGACTATTTTCTGATTTCTCGAAATCTACTTTCAGTTGTTTTGCCTTCTTGTAATTTAGTTGTTTCAGAGAGATTAGAATCTGACCATTTACCTGTTGAATTTCATTTTGGAATGCCTAATCTTAACGCTGTGTCTTTAAGTGTTGAAAATGAATGTGAGGTGATTGAAAGTTTGTGTGGAACCCTTCTTTTGAACCAACGTATGTCCATATATGCAGTCGGTTGAAGTATTATCATTACTCGATGATGCTATAAATATGATTGATCATGATTGTAATGAAGCCTTGAATATGTTTGTTGCATGTCTTAAAACTCACGCTGGTTGTCTGAAAAAGCGAATTTGTTTGAACAAAATGAGTGAAAAAAGTGATTGGTATGATGATGAATGTAAAATAAGTAAATCAAAAGCTAAAGGATTGCTGAGTACATTTCTGCGGACGAAGGATGTTGCTGATCGCGTTGCCTACTGTATAGCCAGGAGGGAGTATAAAAATCTTCTAAATTTTAAAGAAAAACAACATAATGATTCATTGTTAGGATCGCTAATTGCATCAGTTAATGATCAAAAAACAGTTTTGGGAAAATGTGCATAGAGTCTCCTTTAAACGAAAGCAGCCATCTAACAATATAACAATGGTTGACTGGTATAATCACTTTAAAAATTACTGGAAACAAATTTACAAACAGAAGATTCTTGTATAATTGATAACTGCGATGATGACACTAGTGATACTAGTGATGCTAATGATAATAACGATGAGAATGATGATGACGGTTCCATGAACCGCCCAATATCTAGAGAAGAAGTGTCATTAGCGATAAGGAAGTTAAAGAATGGCAAATCAGCTGGTCCAGACGGAATTATTGGGGAGATGTTAAAGCACGCTGGGAATCGCGTTGTTGACTTCTTTGTTAAACTTTTTAATACTTTGTTTGATAAGGGAATCTTCCCAGATAAGTGGACGGAAAGTATATTGTACTACCTTTATTCAAAAAAGGTGATAAAGATGATCCTAATAATTACAGAGGAATATCACTATCAGATACAAGCAGTA
>JADBJO010033554.1:12500-14455 GCA_016801955.1 Conus betulinus
ATTGTTGGTATCTATTTCTCTATACTCTTCAACTTTTCAGTCGGTTGTCAGGACCTAGAAAAAACAGCGCGAAAAACGCCTTATTGCATATCTTGAAAAAAAGCAAACATGTTGAATAATAATCTTTGACAGTGTCTTTTAAGCTCTTTGATACTCAGGTTCAGCTGGTTGCTCAGTATGGTGCAGAGATCTGGAGCCCAGATAAATTTGCTGTTCATGTAGAGAAAGAGTTCGTTTATTTGCTCCTAAGAATTTCCAGGAGCTCACATGGAAACACCTAATGAACGTGTTTATTTGGATGCAAAACGCTTTCATATCTGTATCAATTCATCTGTGCAGTGCATCAGATACTGGCTGAAGATTGTATGGATGGATGATGATAGATTATCACATAAAAATATAACGCAACTTTGGCAAAGACTGATCGATAATCGATGGCAAATTTGGCGTGAAAACATACAGAATAGTGAACGATATTCATTTTATAGGACTTTTAAGACATCTGTTAGAAGTGAAAAAATATCTCTCACTTAATATCAACAGGCGTTTTAGAAGTAATCTGACAAGATTTAGATAGGAATTCCAGACATCAAAGCACATCTTATCGATATGCAAATACCAATAACGTTAGAATGATATGTCCTTCATGCAAAAATACAAAAATGAAGACGAATTGCATTTCCTATTTTGTTGTCCTGTGCCGAAGGATTTACGAAATGAATGCATTACCGGAAATTCTTAGAAAACCCATGTTTATTTCGAGCCGTTTAGCTCATGGCAAATGAAAATTAACAAATACTGAAGAGCATATGCATAATATTTATACATGCACTTAAAAAAGACTCACAACTACGGTCAGTTAATTGAACCTACTGTCGTTTCATTGTATATAGCTAGTGTGTTGTTCTGTCAGCTTCTTGTTGTAAAACTACATCATGTTACCTTACTGTACAAATTTTTATTGTTGTATTGTACCCCGCATCGAAAGGGGCCATGACCTATGGCGATTAAAATGTTTCTCTCTCTCTCTCTCTCTCCTCTCTCTCTCTCCTCTCTCTCTCTCTCTCTCTCTCTCTCTCTCTCTCTCTCTCTCTCTCTCGCTCTCTATCAGCACGCTTGTGTGTGTGTGGTGTGTGGTGTGTGTGTGTGTGTGTGTGTGTGTGTGTGTGTGTGTGCGTTATATATAGAGAGAGAAACAGAGAGAGAGGAGAGAGAGATGGGGGTGGGGGGGCGTGTAGAGGGATAATCAACCATATGAAACAAGTAGATGTATGCTACATGCTCTGGAGCAAACTGTAAGCAAGCTGAATTGCTTGAATGTCGCTGCAGCAAAAGTATTATGAGTGTTATTTGGAAATGCAAGTGAAATTTGGCAGATATGATGAAAAGTAAGAAAAACGTGTTAACTGGCATGTCTGACAGACAGGCAGCAAAAAAAACATTTGCAGAATGTTAAATCTTATGCATTGTGTCGCTAGATATTGTCAATAGTTATTGTTAGACATTTAATATCTATTATAACTAAACTCGGATTTGGTATTTGAATCGTCTACGCAAATTCTCAGCGTTAATAAAATATATACGATCGTGTGAGTACTTGTCCATTACGTCAGGAATCACAAATGGAATTCAGTGTGTTCTGTTAATTAGTGATGGTAGACAACTGTGTGGTTCAACTTAAGCACGTTAAACATTCTTCATTCTTCGAAAGAATGTTGCCAGAATGTTGACAAATGAAACAACAGTGAAAGAACTGGCTGATACTTTGTACAGACGGTTTAAACGAAGAAATTCTGTAACATCTTAAACGAAAAAAATGCTGTAACATCTTAAACGAAAAAATTCTGTATCATCTTAGATCGCTATTCTTTCCCGATCGGGATGGATTATGGAAAAATATTTGTGGGTGTGTGATGATTTAAACGAAGAAAGGCTATGCAAATATCTGTATGTTA
>JADBJO010033555.1:0-7500 GCA_016801955.1 Conus betulinus
AAGATCTGACCATCAAGGCTGGAACCTCTTGTGTGCTATTGACTGTCACAGTTCAGCGCTTTCAATAAGAAAACAAATCTTTAAAAAAAAAAAAAAAAAAAAAAAAGAAAAGAAAAAAAAGAAAGAAAAAAAAGCCCCAAGTAAAATCTTCCATACAACGCACTTTACTTCGTGTGTCTGACCTTGTGTGTGTGTGTGTGTGTGTGTGTGTGTGTGTGTGTGTGTGTGTGTGTGTGTGTGTGTGTGTGTGTGTGTCGATTTAGGTATGTGAAACAGCATTATTACTATATTATTATTAACATTATTATTATTATTATTATTATTATTTATCATCATCATCATTAGTAGTCGTATCATCATCATCATCATCATCATCATCATCAGTATTGTTGTTGTCGTTGTCGCTGTTGATGACGAGGATGATGGTCATGATTGTTTTCCTCATTGTTAATATCATTTTCGATAGTACCACTTCTAATGCTGCTGCCACTGCTACTACTGTTATTATGTTATCATGCTGCCAATCCAAGTATATCATTCTAATCTATATTTCAACTAGCAAGAGCTGTACTTTTGCCACGTGCAAGCACAGCAATCTGCAATTCACAGAGAAGTCCTTTAGCGGCGACTATGTGATCGCATTCCATCGCCTACCATTGGATTCTGATATGAATGATGAGACCGATATCTTGTTCTTCCGATGATTTTGTATCCATCTCCAGACGCATATCCCCATTACAAACATTTTTAATTCAAAGGGAATACAGAAGACTGCTTGATTAATCAAACATCTAATGGTATTCTTTCTGTGACGTACGCAGGGTATTTCAATGTGTGGTTCCTCCTCCGGCCGAGTGCATGTGTCTCATTGGTGATCACTGATTTGATCTGTTACGAATACGTACAGTCTGATATATTGACAGTGGCCAAAATCCGGGCAAGAACCACTAAAGAAAAGAAATAAACAAAACAAAAAGTGTCCAAGAAGATTCGGCATTTTCCTGACATCTAACCAAATTAAGCCCTAAAATCCTGTTAAAAGACATCAGCGAAGGGAAATCTCTGGCTAGAACTATCTCCAAAATCCTGATTTAAAAAGGAAAAACAAAGAAAAGAATGAGCGACGACAGTGAAAGACGGGCTAATGGATAGCTTACACACCTCATGCAACTTAAATCCTGATTTTTTTTTTCCCCTTGATTTTTCTTTTTTTTTTTTTTTTTTTGAGATTAAGACGACAAGAAATGCTTGGCTTTTCTCGTTCCGTTTGTCTAATAGGCAAACATCCTCAAAAAAAAAAATCTGCAAAATCTATGGATGGAATCGAACTAAAACCGATTTTCTGGTACGACGAAACGTATTGCATTATAGTTATAGAAATCGTACTTTAAAAAAAAAGTAAATAAATGAAAACACGAAAAAGTTTCATCATGCACCAGCCTTCTCGTCTGAGAAAATGCTTCGAATACCCGCAGCAAAGGAAATCCCAGACGCATACGCTTCATCAGATTTCACTCTGTCCCTTTGTCTTTGTGACAGTTGATATACGACGAGTGTGTTAAGAGTGGTGATTGGGGGAACAAACAGAAAGTTTCACCCTGGCTGTGACCTTGGGAGTGTTGTTCTGTGCGTTAGTTATCTGTTGTTTTGAAACAACTCATGAAGCCAAATTTGTCGACCATTTACGTGTCGGTTTTGTATTTTGTATTGAAACAAGCGTTCATTGGAATCTTCTTTTTTTTTTTTTGGCGAGTGTTTCGACCTGCATTCAAAACAAAAACGACCATGTTCTATCATAAGAAGTGTTCTGAGGAAAGAAAAGCGAGCCATTTTATCCAATTCTGGGTTTTTATACCCACACATATTCATCTTAATCCATTTCTGCTATCGAGGTGAAGCTACGGTTAAAAAAAAAAAAAAAAAAAAAAAAAAAAAAAAAAGCTAGCAGAGACTGAGACTGATGACAGATTGTACGTCTTACAAACAAGCAGCACAAAAAATACACAGATAAATAGATAAATAAATGAACACACAAACAAAACAACCTTGATCAAATTTAGGTTGTCGCGGTTACGGGCCTTGCGGAAATACCCAGCCCTTCTATGTTGGCTGGTGTGTACAGCTGTCATGCGCTAGAGGGAAAAAAAGGTTGCTTGCAAGATGTGTGCATGTCTGTTCGTCTGCTCATTTTTTCCCCCTTAAATTTATTGCATTTCCATTTCTTTCTTTTCTTTTTCTTTTTTTTTTTTTTTTTTTGCGTCGTTTTCATGTCTATGCCTCATAGGACGCAGTTTTCGTTTGTGAAAGGGGATGATTTACACGTGCATGGTTTGTGTCCAATTGTGTGCGGGCTATTTGTTCTTTTCGTATTCATTCTTCATTTACGTACTGAATCTAGCATTGTTTTTATTGTATCTTGTTTATATATTTTTTTTCACTTTAAGTTTTATTCATTTTTTTCATTCATTCATTCGATCGTTTGTTTTGTTTGTTTGTCTATCTGTTGTTTTTTTTTTTATTCTGAAACCCCCTACAAAGACCTTATTCGACCCTGGTCAACATCGGCTCTATCCTCAACTTTACTGCACGCCAAAGATGAAGCATAGTCCGACGCTACTGACACTGTTGTAAGACACTTTCCGCTTGTCAAAGAAAGCCATGCGAATTAATGCAGACGTCCGGAATAGCCCCGTAATCTGGCATTTCAACCCTGCAGCAACGCGGGTTTTGATTCGAGTCCCCATCATTTCTGTCGCCATGGGTCTATGTAACCCATAGTCGTCAAAAAGGTGAGGATCTTGAAAATTCCGTTCCACACGAAAGAGGTTTTGTGTAGGGGTTCCGCATTTACCGTCTCGGTATAAATGTTTGTGCAAGTGCCTTCAGCAAGAAAGAAATCTGCGCAACGTTCGCATACTGAGCTGGTAAATGTTTTGTTGAATTCTTCACGACTCGCATTTTTCTGATATATGTGGCACAGAATAAAAAACTGTGCACTTTCACAAGTTACTAACGAAGCTACGTCTTTCTTAACACCAAACGTCAACGAACTGGAAAATCATTGAACAAACTAAAACGAAAAGCAACAACAACGACAACAACAAATCGAGACGGGTTTTCATTTAAAAGAGGGAATTAAGCCCCACACAACAGCACCCTATCCTCAACATTCATACCGACTTCTGTCACATCAGTTTTGCAGCGCTGAATAAAAAAAAGAAAAAGACCTCGGATATAAAAGATTAAATAAGATAAATCTTATCAATTGATTAAGAAAAAAAAAAAAACATGAGAATAAGGCGATAAATTCATTTGTCAAACCGCTGAATTTACTATTTCATTTGTGGTAGAATTATTAGCTTTGCAAATTGTTTTTTTTTTTTCCGCGATATGTCGAAGAACTTATTCAGGAAACTTACTAGTTCTGTGATGAAACACAGTAATTCGGTCATTGAGTGTTTCCTTCTAAATTGTGCGCGTTACTTTTTAAGATAAAGACGTGAACATTTCTCGCTGCGTTCAAGATGTTAAAAACCAGATCGGCGGCAGAAGAAATCTAACTTAATGAACATGTATGGATACACACACTTTGTAAGTATCCTTATTCTAAACTTGATATCTCCATCATCTCCACCCTCATCAAGACACACGCGTTCTCGGCAAACCCTTCAAGGAGGACTAGACATTGGAACCGTCATTAGAAAGAGGACAGGACGGCGGCTTCTTCAAATCCCTGAAGGCTTATTTGCCTCCGGAACCGTATCTGGCTTTGCGCCCAGACCCACGAAGTTCAGGTAGTCTTGGACCTCCCCCTCTTTGAGTAAAGCATGGGCAGGTCCCACTGAGTGTAGTAGGCCAGCACTTCGGACACCTGCTCCCTCACGCAGTGGTCTTTCCTCCAGTCCTGTTTCCTGTTCAGCGACCCGCGGATCGTCGTCCGGCAGATCCTCCGGAGGCTGGGCAGCTCCTGAAACAACTCCTTCAGCGGAGAGTCCGCGGGAAGAGCGAGCGGGCACCACCCAGACCTCCAGAGCTTAGGGAGCGGGCACCCGGCTTCCACCAGCATCACCGCCATCTTGTGCGACTCCTGCAGCACCTCCAGGACCTTCCCGACGCTCTGAGCCTGGTCCCCGAGCGCGGCCCGAGGCTGGTCCTGGCTGAGGAGGGAGTACATGACGGGCTTGCAGTTGAAGAGCAGCAGCTGGTGGACGATGTGGACGTTGCCGGACAGCACGGCCAGGTCCAGGCAGGACAGGAGCCCGCACGTGGAGGGTCTGCCCCTGAAGGGCAGGTCCGGGTTGGCTCCGGCGTACAGGAGAATCTGCACGGCGAAGAGGTTCTCCTCCACGCACGCCTGGTGCAGAGCCGTCTCCCGTCGCCCGAGGCTGTACGAGTCGAGGTGGACCTGGCGGCTGAAGCACATGCAGTGGAAGATGTCGAACAGCCTGTCGGTGAGGGCCTGGCGGAAGGGTGTGGCTCCCGCGTCGTTGGGGAGGTGAAGGTCGGCTCCTCGCTCGATCAGCCTCCTCACCTTGGGCAAACACCTAGCCTCCACGGCGTGGTGAAGCGGGGTGTTCCCTGTGTCTGAGAACAGCGGACAGAGCGTTAGCCGTGGATGGGTGATGTGCCTTCAGCCACGAAAGGGTTTACGTTCAGTTGCAGTTTTCGTCAAAGAGGTATCACTGTGTGCGGACTAGTGCATAATGTATGCTGTACCCACTTCTGCCGAGCCATGAGACCAGGGTGCGCAGGGTTTATAGCTGGACAGAGACAGACAGACAAGACAGGCAGGCAGGCAGACAGACAAAAAGATAGACAGACAGATAGACAGGTAGACAGACAGAAAGAAGAGAGAGTGGGAGAGAAGTGAGGGGTGGGGGCGGGGGGGGGGGGGGGGGGGGTTGACAGACACACAAAAATATCAAACAGGACAGGTTTCGGAAGAGGTTTTCACGAACAAGACGCAACACATGCCTGACTTCTGCACGGACCCAAACTGAAGGCGTTTCTGACAGTCTATAAAAAAAAAAAAAAAATTAAAAAAAAACAACAGGAACCTGTCATCGAATACAATGCGAATGTGTGCTCGCGGTTTACTGGGTTACGGAGCAGAAACTCAGCACCACGTTTAGCTCTGATGGCACCAGATTGATGCGATCGCTATACTAATCAGCTGGCTGTCCGGAGCTCCTGTTTGATACATCTGTTACAAGGAAAGGAGTATAATATTTGTCGACACAAATCACCAGTGAATTAGTCGTGTTGACTGTGGCGCTGATACAGACGAGTACCACCTCAACCCCCTTACACATCTACCTGTTAATTTTTCGCTGTTCCCCTGTTTTCCGTTCCAAAATAACAACCCTGGTTCCGGTAACCTCTTGATTCAAATGTGGACCCAGATCCGGGTAGACAGACAGAGACAGTGGGAAATAAAAACAAAACAAAAACAAACAAACAAAAAAGCTGGCGAATGGGGAACGGAGAGAGCCCGAGGTAAAGGGAAGGTAATGTTGCTTATAGCCCAGCCGACCACAAAGGGCCATGTCAGGGCTGTCAGCGCGTTCAGATCTACTCACAAGTCTCAGTCTCAGTCTCTCTCTCTCTCTCTCTCTCTCTCTCTCTCTCTCTCTCTCTCTCTCTCTCTCTCTCTCTCTCTCTCTCACACACACACACACACACACACACACACACACACACACACACACACACACACACACACACACACACACACACACACACATTACACACACACATATATATATATATATATATATATATATATATATATATATATATATATATATATATATATATTCCCTTTAAACACGCCATCTAAAAGCAAAGTATTTATCTCCCTCCGAAATTCAAAGATCACATCAGCCGGGACATCTCTGGACAAGGTTTTCAAGGAAATCTGCCGTGAAAATGCTTATGTCTCACATCATGCAAGTCCCAACACCCTAAAAGAATGTGTCACACACTGTGAGTGATACATGACGTGGAATGCACCACAGCCAGCCAGAGAGACAGAGGGAGGAAGAGCACGTACTGTCCTGACAGTGACCTCGACGCAGGGCAGCCAGAGCATCAGTCTGAAGGAGCCCATGGACCCCACAGCCTGACAGTTCCTCAGCAGGTCCCTCTCCCATGTCCTCAGCTCACGCCGCCGACGAACCTCCATTGGACCTCCTCCTTCTCTTCTCCTCCTCCTTCCCGTTCCTCCAGAGGAGATTTTCTAAAAGCAAAAGACGTCACTGTTCTTTGGCGCTTGAGGAAAAAGGTCATGGCTGAATATAATCACACCAAAAAAAATCCCACTGTGACTCAAACCTTTGGGAGCAGCGAAGTACCTGGATCATACAGAAGAATCAGTGAGGGTATAGAGGAACTGAATTATGATCTGCATTGTTTGAATTAGTGTTGCTCTTTCTTATAATTATGTGTCTCTTTCGTTGAAGAATACCGAACTGTTTTATAGCTGTCACCTTGTTGAAGTACTCTCAAACTAGATTTTTTACGGAAATGAAAACATACACACACAGCTTGTTTAAACAGAATTATCCACAAACACGCCAGAATTTCGTTGAAACCTTTCTTCCATAAACTCTTAAATCAGATATATAATGTTTATCTGAAAAAAATCACATTTGATAGGACATTTTTTAACAAGATTTCCGAGGAATTTGCTGTAAAGTGTTAATGTCTGACATCAAGTTGGTCCCAACAATCCACAAAGACTGTTCTTTCCGGCCGCCAGTAGTACACCGTTAAAAACTTAAGGCTTGGGTGGATTTGGAAGAGTAGGCTATACGTCTGCGAAATAATTCCTCTTGCCAGAGGTCTTTGACATAAAACCTGAGCTGTATGTTTCAGATCGGTATGAGGGACACAAAATCGGCGCAGCTCTTTCCTTGTGGCGTTCTCATCAAGCGGTCGACCACTTCATTGCCTCGGATGCCGACATGACTAGACACCCAAGCAAAAACTACGTTGTGTCCATCAGAGTTCAGGCGGATGTATTGTCCAGAGTGACTGGAGCGGTTGAGAGTCCTTGAGCCTCTGGCTAGCGATGGCCCCCACAGCGGAAAGGGGGTCTGAGAGCGTGAGAAAGTCGTTATATTTTTTGAGACACCATTTGAAATGACGGGACCAACCTTGTCAGCTCTGCAGTGTAGAAGGAGCTGTCTGTGGGAATGTGTTTAGGACATCGCTGAGACGGAGCTGCTGAGCAAAACGCATCAGAGGCAATCTCCTGTCGCCAGAGTCGTTGTTAGTTTGGTTTGCTTTGTTGTTGTTGTTGTTGTTGTTGTTGTTGTTGTTTGTTGTTGTTGGAGTTGGAAGTTCATGCCGGGGAGAAAAGTCATCAGAAAACACCAGATGCCCCTCACACTACACGAGTTTTCTTCAGAAATGGTACCACCAGACTGATTTCTAAGGCCTCATGAGCAATCGACGCGGTTTTCATTTCGTTTCCATAGGTAATGCAACACAGAGGAT
>JADBJO010033555.1:12500-14454 GCA_016801955.1 Conus betulinus
TCTGGTGTGCAAGGTGTCCAGGTTCACGACCTACCTGATGAACAACGCCCACGGTGGTCATCTTCCTGTCCATCGCCGTGGACCGCTACCTGCGCATCTGCCACACCCGTACAGGTCGGCGGTGTCCGCCCGGAGCGCCAAGGTGGCCTGCGGGGTCGGGCTGGTGGTGATCGGCGTGATGGTGGCCTGGCCCGCACTCTTCCTGTACGGCAGGATAGAGATCCAGGTGCCCGGAGAGTCCGACCCCCCCTCGCTTCGTCACGGGCTCTATGTGCATCGTGCACAGCAGCATGCAGCAGTACTCCCTCGCCTTCTTCGTCTACCTCTGCTCGGCCTGCTTCGTCTGCACGCTCATCCTCGTCGTGCTCTACACTCTCATTGGCCGTGCCATCTTGAAGCGGAAGCGAGTGGCCCCGACAGCGCAAAGAGCTGATGGCGACCACCTTGGAGAACCTGGTGGAGGCGTGGCCCGGAACGGGAGCGTGGTGGTGAACGGGGGGTCCAGGTGTCTGGAGGTCCCGCCACGCCCCATGAGTCCCCACGCCGCCTTCCCCCGCGCCCCAAGCAGGAAGGTGAAGGAGGAGGATTCGGACCCCACCCCCGAGGAGGATGCCTTGCGGGGCTGCAACGGTGCAGAGCTTCTCCTTCCGCTGCAAGAAGCTGCGGTCCCCCCCCCCTCTCCCAAAGCCAACGCTGATGCTGTTCCTGATCACCGTGGTCTTCATCACCAGCTTCCTCCCCATATCCATCAATCATCTTCTCATCTCCATCGTCGACAATGGCCCGCCAGCACCGTGGCCCCGGCGGGCCTTCTTACCTGCACTCTCAACCCCCCGAGCAAGAATCGCCGTCCAACGTCTTCATACTCCGCTCCTGACGTCGTCAACAACTCGCACCACCCCATCGTGTACGGCAACCTCTGCAAACTCCCCCCCCCGCAGTTCAGGGAGGGAGTGTGTCAGTGGGTGTACCCCCGCGCGTGCCGTGCGCGCGCGCCGGGGCCAGCCGTGACGTCCACCAACTCGGGTCAGAAATCGGTGGTGAACAGGTCGAGGCCGTTTTTACGAAACGCGCCGCGACTGGAGAGGAGAGTGAGTTCCCGAACCGTGAGCCTAGGGACGTGGTGGGATGGACGGTGTCACAGCACGTCCACTAAACGATTGATCAACGTGTGTTGATTCGAATTGTTTAAACACGCCCATGACCACGTCTTCTTGTGACCCCACTTTTGAGCGGCACAAGTCATGTGTCTCACTAATGTCCTGACAATGTGGGTGTGTCACATTCGGCAACACGCTCTCTCCATCTCTCTCTCATCTCGCGCTCTCTCTCGCGTCTCGCCTCTCTCGTCTCGTCTCTCTCTCTCTCGTAATCTCTCTCTCTCTCTCTCTCTCTCTCACACACACACACACACCACACCCAGCACACACACCACACAAACACTCGCGCGCGCACGCACCGGCACGCACGTCACGCACCTCACGAGCACGTGCACTCGACCGCACGTTCCATGCATTCACCCACTCCGCACGCGCGCGTCGACACACACACCACACACCACAAAAACACACACATCACACACACAACTCCATAACACCACACACAGACCCCACCACACACACCACACACACACACACAGACACACACACACAACACACACACGAGACACTCGTTTTTATTTCTGTAATTTCGGACCAAGCGGATTATTTCTCGTTGTGTGAAAGACTTGTATGAAATATTTGGGCCAGATAGTTACCTACTCTGTCTGGCAAATACTCGAGATAGGCCACGTTTACAAATACATTGGTGAGAGCTAAGCGAGCGAGCGAGCGAGAGAGAGAGCGAAGAAGAGAAGGGCGAGAGAGGTCATTCAATAGATCAATATTTAGATGCCTCGACTCTACATCTGCATTCCATGAAACGAAATCATCAGTAACGAATATCACGTTCTCCT
>JADBJO010033556.1:0-14453 GCA_016801955.1 Conus betulinus
CCCATTTCAAATAGTAACGTTAGCCTTTCACTCACTGATTATTTCTATTCCGTTCCAGCTACTACTAATATTGAACAAACATCACTAGATTTATCTATAACTATCATTACTACTACAATCACTATTATCATCATTACCATCACCATCATAACCTCCTCCCTGTTCCAATAGTAGGCTACTAGCCTTTCACTCATTGATCATTTCTATTTCTTTTTCCACCGACTATTATCATTACGAATATTACCTTTAATTTTACCATTATTCCTGTCATTCTTATGATCATCATATTATTATTATCATTACTATCAAGTCATCATCATAATCATCATAATTACTATTGTCACCACTAATCACTATTGTCCAATAATTACCATAATTAATATTAACATTTAGATCATAAACCTGCCTTTGAGACCAAACCCATGATTACTCTCTAAGACAGTAATAGCCTCAAAGACCTACTTGTGCACAACAAAGTGAACACACACACACACACACACACACACACACACACACACACACACACACACACACACACACACACACACACACACACACACACACACACACACACACACACAACTAAGCCACCTGGTACCTTAAGATAAGCAGCATTATTTTCATTATTATCACTGCAATTACAATTGCTATATATTTTTTTTTCCTCCCCCCCCCCCCCCCCCCCCCCCCCCCCCCCCCCCCCCCTTCTCTACAGTTCCATTCAGTAGTTTTCCAACCACGCCACATTTTCACCCCAGATCAAAGAGTAAAGTAAGTGACTGTTCATCTTATTTTAGTTCCCCCCCCCCCCCCCCCCCCCCCCCCCCCCCCCCCCCCCCCCCCCCCCCCCACTCTTCTCTACAGTTCCATTCAGTAGTTTTCCAACCACGCCACATTTTCACCCAGATCAAAGAGTAAAGTAAGTGACTGTTCATCTCATCTTTTGTTTCGATCATTCTGAATATTGTTTGTACAGCCTAAAGAAGACCCAATAAGTCAAGATGCATTGTGTCTGTGGAGAATGTGTTCCTTTGTTTGGCGGCTCAGTAATTCTGTTTTTTTCTGTTTGGTTTTTGTAATGTTGCAGTTTCTGCCTACACTGGCCCCACTGTGAAACCCTCTTTAAAGAGAAAGCCTCATAGTCTGCAGCCCTTCATGCCCTTCTCTTACAGTCACAGACCTCAGTGTTGGTTTCCTCTCCACCCATTGGTGAAGTCCTGTCGGGTCACTGGTATCAGCCAATTCATGGAGACTGTCACTGGACAAATGTGATTGCACTCTTGAGAGGGAGAGCTCAGTCAAGCTGGCTCCACAAATAATTTGTCAGTAGGGGGCTTACTAGGTGGTGTCCTGGCTGTTCGTCAGATCATAGCAAGCACCACTTAACACCACCAAAGTGACTGGGCAACAGTGGGTCATCTCTTGTGGGTCACCTCATGCATGACAAGGCATTGACTGCTCCCTGTAGACTGTCGGGTGGGGGCCAAGGCTTGGCGGGATGAGCCACACTGTGGCTGTGGATGGGAGCTGGAATGAGCCGTGTGGGTGCAACGCCTGTGTGAGTTGGCTTGGAAGATGAAGACAGCAAAATGGAAAAAAAAAAAAAAAAAAAAAAAATCAAGTAGGCATGTTCCAGATTATTTTACCGGCTGCAGCTGTGTATTTAACATCTGTTGCAGTACATTTTAAGTAAAGAAAATGATTTGAATCTTTAGTATTGTGTCTTAAAGTAAAAGATTAATATTGAGAAGGCCACTGAAAATGATGACTAGGATTACAATAGACTCTGTAGACTCAGGCTTTGTCTGGAATGCTGGTAATAATGGACTGACCCTTTGCTTTTTACAAGATTTAATACTCTGATGTACGGTGCCCCTATTATGAACAGCCTGCAGCAGTGTACTCAGAATCTGTCCTGATGCAGGGTGCTGATCATAAAGGACATACTGATTGCAGCACAGATTATAGCTGAAGCTGAACTCTGGCTGCTCAAAGACCACAGTGACTTTGGTTTTGACATTAACATGAGTGTTGTATTATCATATACTGGACTCTTTACTTTTAAGGTGACAATTTATAAACTGTCTCATGTAGCCTTTATTTTAAAAAACATTCTTGATTTTTTTTTTCAAAAGTCAGTACAGCTTTTTATGGGAATGTAAAATAGCAATATAAACTTCTATCTCTTGAGTGTTAATGTATTTTCCTGGTGTATCCATCCATCACATCATAGTTTGTACCCTCACAGAGCCTTAAAACTGGAATATATATATAAAATTCTATCTCTTGAGTGTTAATGCATTTTCCTGGTTTACTGATCCACCCCAGCATAGTCTGTATCCTCACAGACTCTTGAGTGTTAATGCATTTTCCTGGTTTACTGATCCACCCCATCATAGTCTGTATCCTGACAGAGGCCTAAAAACTTGTTTGAAGCACAGTGAGAGCTATCTGCAGCACTAAAAGTCATGGTTCCTCTGATAGACAGACATGGGGTGCAGCCACAGAAATACAACAAAACAGTTTATTGCTTCAAAATATATATATCTAAGTGACTATTAAAATCAGTCACATCCACATGGCACATGTAAGCACCATCATCACTGGGAGAAGAGTGTGGTTGAGGGGGGGGGGGGGGGGGGGGGGGGGGGGGGGGCTGGGGGCATTTTGTTCTAAATTTGGAAAATAAAAGCTAAATCAAGAAGTCATCATTCCCATTATCTGACGTGTGTGTGTGTGTGTGTGTGTGTGTGTGTGTGTGTGTGTGTGTGTGTGTGTGTGTGTGTGGGGGGGGGGGGGGGGGGGGGGGTGGGGGGGGTGGGGAGGCATGTCGCTGGAAGGAATTAAGTCAGAAAGACTATGTCACTGTGGATTAGAGATGGGAGGGATGCAGGACACTGTAAGAAGAGTTCTGATTATATCTTTTACACTGACTTCCTTTCCTCACATAACACAGGCACTTTACTTGTATTTTGATTATGCACAGAGCTTTAGATTTTTTTTCAATCATCATGGGACACATCAGATGGCAGCTTAAAATGAGGGGATAAACTGCAACAGCATGAGACAAACTTTTAAGGTAACATCTCAGAGCTTTCATGCAGTTTTAACCACTTGTTAGCAGTCAAAGCATCATGAATTTGCTGTTAAACTGTACAGTTTCTTGGTTTCACTTGGTGAACACTGTGTTTTGTGTTTACAAACAAAGTGTGTGTGTGTGTGTGTGTATGTGTGTGTGTGTGTGTGTGTGTGTGTGTGTGTGTGTGTGTGTGTGTGTGTGTGTGTGTGTGTGTGTGTGTGTGTGTGTGTGTGTGTGTGTGTGAGAGAGAGAGAGAGAGAGAGAGAGAGAGAGAGAGAGAGAGAGAGAGAGAGAGAGAGAGAGAGAGAGAGAGAGAGAGACTCAGAGAGAGAGAGAGAGAGAGAGAGAGAGAGAGAGAGAGAGAGACTGACACAAGTTTATTGAATAAGCCATAGCCCATTCAACAGGGGGGATATAGCATGGAGAGAGAGAGAGAGAGAGAGAGAGAGAGAGAGAGAGAGAGAGAGAGAGAGAGAGAGATATATGTGAACATCACTTGAGAGAACTGCCCATTCACAATTCTGATATTAGACTAAAGAAAAAAAAAAAAAAGAGGGGTGGGGGGGTGGGGGTGGCAGATGGGTTAAGGTAAAAAAAGGTAGGGAAAGTAAGGTGGTAGGTGGGGTGGAAAGCAATGAGTAGTGGAGGTGGGGGGGGGGGGGGGGGGGGGGGGGGGGGGGGAGACTGTGTATATTGTCTTCCTGAGCTGCATCATGAGTGAATGTTACAAGCCTCATTATCAACACACACATGCCACAAACCCTCTCAGAATCCTTCAGGGGGACTATTCAAATTAGAGTTGAAAACAATGTCAGCAATAAAGTTGGCCAGTGCTACAGCAGCCAGTGTCATGTCAATGCTAGCCAAACTTGCAAATGGGCTGTTTATGTTATATGCTGTCATAGCTTTCAAATGGGCTGTTGATGCTATCACAGAGTTGCAGGTTTCAATGGGCTGTTCATGCTATCACAGAGGTTAATAACAGGTGCTTTCAAATGGGCTGTTCATGCTATCACAGAGTTAATAACAGGTGCTTTTCAAATGGCTGTTGATGCTATCACAGAGTAACAGGTGCTTAACAGGTGCTGATTCAAATGGACTGTGCAAATGGCTATGATGCATCACAGAGTTAATAACAGGTGCTTTCAAATGGACTGTTGATGCTATCACAGAGTTAATAACAGGTGGTGCTTGCTATCACAAATGGGACTGTTGATGCTATCACAGAGTTAATAACAGGTGCTTGCAAATGGACTGTTGATGCTATCACAGAGTTAATACAGGTGCTTTCAAATGGGCTGTTAATGCTATCACAGAGTTAACAACAGGTGCTTTCAAAGGACTCACAGACTCAACCTTAGTGTTAAGGAGGGCCATGTAAGCTGTTCATTTCAGTTGGTGAAGTTATTTAAGTTTTTCATATCCATGGGCTTTTTTTTTTTTCTTCAACAGGGTCAGAGGAAAGTTGTGTGCATGTGAATTTAACACTTTTCAAATTTCATCTCAAACTGGAATTAAGCCCTCCCTATCATCAGTTTTGAACAGAAATCCCCCAAATAATGAGGCTAGATGGAGTGATGGGAACTTCTTATTGTTTTCTTGTTTGCTTTGTTTTGCTTTACATTCTGGTGCTTTGTTTCCCTTTTCACCATTACTTTTATTGTCTCTTTTTTCCCCTTTAAATATGGTTTGTTCTAATGCTATATATTATTCTTTCTCAGTTTTTCTTTTTCTTAGACAGTTTGGTACTTTATCTGCAAATACTTCTCCATCATGTACCTTAAACTCACTAGGCCTATTGTGTTGTGGAGGGTGTGTGTGTGTGTGTGTGTGTGTGTGTGTGTGTGTGTGTGTGTGTGTGTGTGTGTGTGTGAGTTCCCTCTTCCCCATCCTTTCTTACTCCCTTCTCTTCCTCTCCCTGCACACACAGAACCCCCCCCCCCCCCCCCCCCCCTCCACACACACTGTTCTCTCCTATCACCACTCCTGCAAACACACACACACACAAAAAGAGACAATAAGAGTAATGGTGAAAAGGGAAATACAGCACCAGAATGTAAAGCAAAACAAAGCAAACAGTATTATCACAATTGTGCTCAATTTAGAGCTGGAGTCAATCAAAAAGTCTTGAGCCGCTTCCTGGTTTCTCTGTCTGGAGAGATCAGAAGTTGTATGTATACAATGCGCTTAAATTCTCTTAAAACAAAATTTGGCAAAAATGTAACATGCATGTGTGGAGAAGCAGGAGTGAAAGTCATTTACTAATGCATTGTCCCAGAGCAAAGGAACTATACTGCAACAGTGGGGTATGTACTTTAGCTTAGGGATCCACTAAAATGTCCCTCCCCGAAATGTTGAAACGATTATTCTCTTCTTTCTTCTATTTGCAAATGTTTATAGCAGCAGAGTCCAGTGGGTATCTACCTTTGTGTGTGTGTGTGTGTGTGTGTGTGTGTGTGTGTGTGTGTGTGTGTGTGTGTGTGTGTGTGTGTGTGTGTGTGTGTGTGTGTGTGTGTGTGTGTGCTGCTGTTGTGTGTTCTGGTGGTGGCAGATGTGTGTGTGTGTGTGTGTGTGTGTGTGTGTGTGTGTGTGTGTGTGTGTGTGTGTGTGTGTGTGTGTGTGTGTGTGTGTGTGTGTGTGTGATTGTGTGTGAGAGAGAGAGAGAGAGAGAGAGAGAGAGAGAGAGAGAGAGAGAGAGAGAGAGAGAGTTTTTGTTATATATGTGCATGTGCTTGAGTATATGTGTGTGTGGTACTAATGGTACATTTCCCATCCCCCCCAGCGCCTCCTCTCACATCTAACTGCACCCTTCCCTCCCCACTTCTCACCCCAGTCCCTCTCCTCTCTCTCTCCCCTCCCACTGCACCCTCCACCCCACTGTCCCCTTCTTTTTTTTTTTTTCTCATATGAACAATTGCACTTTTCTTGACTGTTTTGAAATGCAAAATTGATCTTCAACAGAGGCACACATATATATGCACTGACTTAAGCTATATATATACAGCAAAGAATGATTTTCACATTAACATTGAAATAAGACTAAATTTGTACTTTATTGACACTAATACACTGATCATAAACTGTCCCTTGTGGGGGAAAAAATGTTTTTTTTTTTTTTTTTTGTTGTTTTTTTTTTTTTTTTTTTTTTTTGCCTCCTGTCACAAAAATAGTGTCTTAGAGGAGGTGGGTTTGGACAAAAAAATTAACAAAAAATCACCCCTGCAATAAAGGCATTGAATACACTCTTCCCAGCTTGTAACAGCCATGACCATACAGTGTTTAAAAAAAGTCAGTAAAATGTTGTTGGCAAGTGCTTCAGCAGCCAGTGTCATTTCAATGCAGGCAAAAATTGCACACATGGGCTGTTATATGCCATCACAGAGCTAATACTAGGTGCTTGCAAAGGATTTATAGACCAACCTAAGAGTGTGGTACCATGCAAACTATTCATTTCAGATGGGTATTGATTATTGAAGTTTTCCATGTGCGCATCATGTCTTCAATATGTTCAGAGGAAGGTTGTGTACTGCATGAAATCTGAAACCTTTCAAATTCCATTTCAAACTAGCATTAGGCCCTCCCTGTTATCAGTTTGGAAGTGAAACCCCCAAATAATGAGGCTAGATGGAGTTATGGGACCTTGTCAGTATTCTTGTTTTTGTTTTGTGTGGGTGTTGTGCGCGCACGTGTGTGTGTGTGTGTGTGTGTGTGTGTGTGTGTGTGTGTGTGTGTGTGTGTGTGTGTGTGTGTGTGTGTGTGTGTGTGTGTGTGTGTGTGTGTGTTTATTTTATTTTTTTTTGTTTTTTTATTTTATTTTTTTTTTATTTCCTTTAAGCGCTTTGTTTCCCTTTTCACCACCACTCTTACTTACTTACTCTTTTTCTTTTAAGTCATGTTTTGTCCTATTTAAAATAATCTGTGATTCTTTCTTGGCTTTTCTTTTTCTTAGACAGTTTGGTATTTTAGGAGCTAATATTCATCCAGCATGTATATTAAACACAGCAAGTCTATCACTGCATTGTGGAGAGAGTGTACACGTACATATGTCTGTGTGTGTTCCTTCTTCCTCATGCTTTCTTATTCCCTTGCCCCCCCCCCCCCCCCCCCCCCCCCCCTCCCCAGTGCACACACACACACACACACACACACACACACACACACACACACACACACAAAGTTTTCTCCTCTCCACCACTTCATGAACTGCATCATGAATGAATGTTACAAGCCTCATTATCAACACACACATGCCCACAAACCCTCTCAGAATCCTTCAGGGGGACTATTCAAATTAGAATTGAGAACAATGTCAGCAATAAAGTTGGCCAGTGCTACAGCAGCCAGTGTCATGTCAATGCTGGCCAAACTTGCAAATGGGCTGTTGATGCTGTCACAGAGTTAATAGCAGGTGCTTTCAAATGGGCTGTTGATGCTATCACAGAGTTAATAATAGGTGCTTGCAAATGGGCTGTTCATGTTATCATAGAGTTTAATAAAAGGTGCTTTCAAATGGGCTGTTAATGCTATCACAGAGTTAATAACAGGTGCTTTCAAATGGTCTGTTGATGCTATCACAGAGTTAATAACAGGTGCTTTCAAATGGACTGTTGATGCTATCACAGAGTTAATAACAGGTGCTTGCAATGGGCTGTTAATGCTGTCACAGAGTTAATAACAGGTGTTTGCAAATGGGCTGTTAATGTGGTCACAGAGTTAATAACAGGTGCTTTCAAATGTGCTGTTAATGCTGTCACAGAGTTAATAGCATGTGCTTTCAAATGGTCTGTTGATGCTATCACAGAGTTAATATCAGGTGCTTTCAAATGGGCTGTTAATGCTGTCACAGAGTTAATAACAGGTGCTTTCAAAGGACTCACAGACTCAACCTTAGTGTTAAGGAGGGCCATGTAAGCTGTTCATTTCAGTTGGTGAAGTTATTTAAGTTTTTCATATCCATGGGCTTTTTTTTCTTCAACAGGGTCAGAGGAAAGCTGTGTGCATGTGAATTTTAACACTTTTCAAATTTCATCTCAAACTGGAATTAAGCCCTCCCTATCATCAGTTTTGAACAGAAATCCCCCAAATAATGAGGCTAGATAGAGTGATGGAACCTTCTTATTGTTTTCTTGTTTGCTTTGTTTTGCTTTACATTCTGGTGCTTTGTTTCCTTTTCACCATTACTTTCATTGTCTTTTTTCCCCCTTTAAATCATGGTTTGTTCTATTGCAAATATGTTATTCTTTCTCTTTTTTTTCTTTTTCTTAGACAGTTTATCTGCAAATACTTCTCCATCATGTACATAAACTCACTAGGCCTATTGCATTGTGTGTGTGTGTGTGTGTGTGTGTGTGTGTGTGTGTGTGTGTGTGTGTGTGTGTGTGTGTGTGTGTGAGAGAGAGAGAGAGAGAGAGAGAGAGAGAGAGAGTGTGTGTGTGTGTGTGTGTGTGTGTGTGTGTGTGTGTGTGTGTGTGTGTGTGTGTGAGTGTCTGAGAGAGAGAGAGAGAGAGAGAGAGAGAGAGAGAGAGAGAGAGAGAGAGAGAGTTTATAAGTGCATGTGTTTTGAGTATGTGTGGTACTGATGGTGTATTTTCCATCCCCCCCCCACCCCACCCCCCCCCCTCTCACATCCAACTGCACCCTTCCTCCCACTTCTCACCCAGTCCCTCTCCTCCCTCCCCCCCTCCCACTGCACCCTCCACCCCACTGTCCCTTTTTTTTTTTTTTTCTTTTTCTCTCCTTTGAACAACTCATGCACTCTTTTTGATCGTTTTGAAATGCAAACTGATCTTCAACAGAGGCATACATATGCACTGACTTACAGCTGTATACAGCAAAAAGATGATTTTCACTTTAACATTGATATAGGACTAAATTTGTACTTTATTGACACCAATGCACTCATCATAAATTGTCCCCTGTGGGGGGAAAATGATGATTTTTTCCCCTCCTGTCACAAGAATCATGTCTTAGAGGAGGTGGTTTGGAAAAAAAAAAAAAAAATCACCCCTGAAATAAAGGCACATTTTATCATACCAAGAGAAATGAACAAAATGAGAGCAGTTCCCAGCAGAATATGGCAGATGTCCATCCCACTGGAATATTGATTTCTAAGAAAACAAAGTTGTGTCTGACTGACAGATTGGAGACAACTGACTACCAGTGCAGTGGCTTCACTGTACTCCCATCAACTATGCACAGACTGCTTATAGTATCAGTCTGAGCAGGTGATTACATTATATACACATGGAGACACTCTTTCCCATCTTTTTTTCTTTCACTTGGGGGTAATCCTAAGAATTTGCAGTGTTTCAAACTGACTGTTCATCATGAAAATATGATTTATGGGGTACTTCAAATTAAAATTTGAAAAAAAAAAAAAAAAAAAAAAAAAAAAAATATACAGCACATTGAATACACTCTTCCAAACTTGTACTCACCATGACCATACTGTGTTTAAAAAAAAAGTCAGTAAAAATCTAAAATGTTGCTGGCAAGTGCTTCAGCAGCCAGCACCATTTCAATGCAGGCAAAAATAGCACATCAGCTGTTACATACTATCACACAGCTAAAATGCTAGGTGCTTTCAAAGGATTTACTGACCAACCTAAGGGTATGGTACCATGTACACTGTTCATTTCAGATGGGTATTGATTAAAGTTTTTTCATGTGCGTACCACTTCTTCAATAGGGTCAGAGGAAGGTTGTGTACTGCATGAAATCTGAAACCTTTCAAATTCCATTTCAAACTAGCATTAGCCCCTCCCTGTTATCAGTTTGGAAGTGAAACCCCAAATAATGAGGCTAGATGGAGTTATGGGACCTTGTCAGTATTCTTGTTTTTTTTTTAATGTTTATATGTGTGTGTGTGTGTGTGTGTGTGTGTGTGTGTGTGTGTGTGTGTGTGTGTTTTTTTTTTTTTTTTTTTTTTTCATTCCTTTAAACGCTTTGTTTCCCTGTTCACCATCACTCTTATTTACTTACTCTTTTTCTTTTTTAAGTCATGTTTGTCCTATTTAAAATAATCTGTGATTCTTCTTGGCCTTTTCTTTTTCTTAAACAGTTAGGTATTTTAGGAGCTAATATTCATCCAGCATGTACATTAAACACAGCAAGTCTATCACTGCATTGTGGAGAGGGTGTGTGCATATGTCTAGGTGTGTGTTCCTTCTTCCCTATGCTTTCTTATTCTCCCCCCCCCCCCCCCCCCCCCCCCCCCCCCCCCCACACACCACACACCACACACACACACACACACAAAGTTTTCTCCTTTCCACCACTTCTCACACACACATACACATACACACTTCTCTTCATCCCCCCCTCACTTCCTTGAGAAACTCTCAATACCTTCTGGACTTTAGCAGCCCAGCACAGGTGAGTGGAAACAACTGTAAGTTGTTGGGATAGGACTGAATGGTGTGGGGGTGTATGGGTATGGGAAGTCTGTTTAACATATGTTAAAAAAAAAATATTGTAATACATCCGCCAAATGTCAACAAACAAGTCACAAGACAAAACATGACACTTTTCAACCTCTTAGGACTTTTTCAGGTATGACAAACACTCAGGACAATGAAAATGAATGAGCAATAACTTCTCTCATCAAATTCGGTACAAGATGGGTGTTGAATCATTAACATGTTGTTCTATGTATGGTTTCCCAATAACATTTTGCATCTCTCAGAGACTGTCAATTTATGCATGATTTTCTGTTGAGCAGATGATCAAAAAGCTGCAAAGACATCTTCATTCAGATAGTGTGTGTGTGTGTGTGTGTGTGTGTGTGTGTGTGTGTGTGTGTGTGTGTGTGTGTGTGTGTGTGTTGTGTGTGGTACTGACGGTGCATTTCCCTATGTCTCTCCCCCCTCCTCTCACACCCCACTGCACCCTTCCTCCCACTTGGCACCCAGCCCCACCCCCCCCCCCCCCCCACCCCTTTCCCTCCTCTCACTACACCTCAAACTCAACATAGACACACACATGCACTGATAAAGGGGTGGGTTTGGAAAAAAAAAAATTAACATAAAAATCACATTTGTAACAACAGTACCCTTTACCCGTAACAACAGGCATGAATAAATAGGAGAGGAATTCCCAGCAAAATTTGGCAGCTGTCCATCCTATTTGAATACTGATTTTGAAGAATAAAATCTGAGTTGTGTCCGACATGCCGGAAGGGAGACAACTATCAGGGCAGTAGCCTCACTGTCCTTCCATTAACTATGCACAGACTGCCTGTAATAATCATCAGTCTGACCAGGTGATGGTGTCTACAGATAGAGAGACTCTCTTGTTATATCTTTTTTTTTTCTTTCACTTGGAGGTGATTCCAAGAATTTGCTGTTTTTCTGACTGACTTTATCATCATGAAAAACTGACTTTTTTCAGGAGGTACTTCAAATTCAGATTTTCCCAAAAAATAAAAACTTAGTTACAACAGACTGAACACATTCTTTCCAGCCTGTACTTATCATGACCATACTGTATTTTTAAAAGTGTCAGTAAAAGGTTGCTGGCAAATGCTTCAACGGCCTGTGTCATTTTAATGCAAACAAAAATTGCAGATAGGCTGTTACAGGCTATCACAGAGCTCTAAACAGGTGTTTTCAAAGAACTCACAGACTCAACCTATGTATGTAACTGTAAGTGTCATGTAAACTGCACAGTTAAAAACTGATTGTAGATTTTCATGTGGGCATTATTTCTTCAAAAGAGTCGAAGAAAAATTGTGTACAGGCGGCACTTGAAAAACTAATGTGCTAAGGCCTTGCTTAAGAAGTATTTCAAAAAACTTATGTGCTAAGGCCTTGCCTAAGTATTTGCAGACTGGCACATTTAGATTGTTTTGAGAATTTTCATTGCATCTGAAAGTTGATTCTCCTTGTTTTTTCTTTCTTTCCTTTTTTTTTTTTTTTTTCTTTTTCATACGGCCATGTTCAAGGTACACGCCAGGTGGTTCCAAGGAGGCTATTTGGGGGCTACCACCTGATGCAAAGATAGGCAACATTTTTTTTTCTCTCATTTCATTTCTGCATCTTTTTACTTACAGAGTTAACATAAACCTGTGTAAGAAATCTGCCAACTCACATTGTTGTAGGATAATGACTCAGCAGACAAGCCGAATGTGACCAGAACTCTTCAATGCTTATGAATAATATCCGGAAGCTACCCTAGAAACATAATGCTCTCTTGTTCATCAGCTCGCTCAGTCACGTCACCGACACGCCATCACACGTCTCCACTTTAATAATACTACAATTGCCACCATGGAAACGCTTAACAGTTTTAAAAACACATTACACAGTAGGCTTGTAGTCGCTTCCAGACCAATTTCCCCACAGAAACTAGCAATCACACAAGCAACAGCGCACTCATGTAAAAACAAACAACAAAAATGTAAGCTTATCATTTCTGTCTGAATATTCAGGCAAACAGCTGATAAAGCCTGTAAGATGAATCACTGATCTGACGTATGATAATTGTGATAAAATGTCAGTCCAGCTGGTGTCACAGTCAAGGTCACAAGGAAGTAGCTCTCATTTTCATTATTTTCTGCTAAATTAGTACGAGTACACTGGGCCCGAATAGGGTGACCAATTTCCGGACCAGCAGTGCAAATACTGGTACATTTAAATACATGACCAATAATTGTTTTTCCTAAACCCCACACCATTATCCTTTCTCCTCTATACTACCATGTTCCCCACCCTCCTTAACCTTCTCCCAAGTTTGAAACATAATGCTGTTTAAGCCAGGGTGGCGTATCAGTTTGTTGTCACCGCAGTTTTAAAAGCCAGCAACCTAACTTTATTATTTCACGTACATCATCATCTTTAGTCTTCTATGTGCATATTGTAGAATACTGTTAGTTTATTTTTTGATTAAAGATTATCATGATCATGGAAAAGTAAAAGAGGGAGTAGAGAGGGTCTCCTTTTTGTGTATGCATATATCTTTGTTTTCCAGAGGCTTGGCATTTCATTGCCCCCTGAATATGGTCTCTTCACACACACCCCCACCCCCCCCCCCCCAGCCCTCAATACAGAAGAGCGTGAGCGTGCATGCGTGCATGAGTGTGTGTGTTTTGTGTGTGAGTGAGAGAGAGAGAGAGAGAGAGAGAGAGAGAGAGAGAGAGAGAGAGAGAGAGAGAGAGAGAGAGAGAGAGTGAGAGTGTGTGTGTGTGTGTGTGTGTGTGTGTGTGTGTACGCGCGCATGTGTGTATGTGTATGTGTGTGTATATGCCCCCCCCCCCCCCCCCCCCTTTTTTTTTTTTTTTTCACCCCTGTTCAAATGGTAATGTTAGCCTTTCACTCATTATTTCTATTCCTTTCCAGCTGCTATTAATATTGAAAAAACATCACTAGATTTATCATTATAACTATTATTACTTACTACTACTCACTACTATCATCATGATCATTACCATCCTATTATAAGTATGTAACCTCCTCCCTGTTCCAATAGTAGGATATTAGGCTATTGTTGTTGTAGTGCTCGCATGTATTTAAAAAAAAAAAAACGAGAGAAGTGTTATGTGTGGGTAGCCCCCCCCCCCCCCCCCCCCCCCCCCCCCACCAATCCATTCCAACAGTCCTTTCAGCTTTTTACTCACTGATCATTTATATTCCCTTCTTCCGACTTTCATCATCACTATAGATAGGCCTACTACTATATTTATCATTATGCTTATCATTCTTATTTCCATTATAGATCAAGGTCAGTCTAGTGACGATTGAAGATGGGTCAGAAATGTTCAATTCTAATCATTACACAATGCAATGGTTGCAGAACTGATGAAGGGGAAATATGTAAATATGTATTTGTGTGTGCAGAAGGCGGGGGGGGGGGGGGGGGGGGGGGGGGGGGGGGGGGGGGGGGGGGGGGGTTCAGAGCGCTGGGCGCACGAACACCGTTCTCCAGTTTAAAGATGAACATGATTCGAGACTGGAACTGGATTGGCATGGAACAATTGCTGATTGCACTCTGAGATTAGAGCTTTTAAAAACAATATGGGTCATCAATTTACACTTTAGACGTCCAACAGCATCACCCGCCTTTACGAACTAATCTGCTCACTTTAACTAAACATCTGGTGTCTGTTGCGTTACGCATGCGTACAGTTCTTTGCTGCATTTGTGTGTGTTGTGTGTGTGGTGTGTGGTGTTGTTTTTTGTGTGTGTGTGTGGTGTGTGCTTGTGTGCGCGCAGCGCAGTGTATATTGGGGTGTGTGTGTGTGGTGTGTGGTGTGTGGGTGATGTGTGGGTGTGGTGTTGTGTGTGTGTGTGTGGTGCTTTGCTTGAATGTGACCTGCCTTTTTTTAAGGGCAATGCGTGCTGCGTGTGTTTTGCGTGCTCGCCTTGCATCTCTCCTGGGA
>JADBJO010033557.1:0-2500 GCA_016801955.1 Conus betulinus
CGACGTTGGAAAAGCAGGGCAAAAATTAGAACCACGGTGTCAAGGACATCCACATGATTATTCAGAAAAAAAAAGCTTAATATAAAGCACTCGATGCCAAGCAGAGGCACTCAAATTGCCAACAGAAAACTACCACACAGCGGTCATAAAAATATAGATGACTGATTTGGATAGACTATGAAAGTCCATGTATGCTGCTGACGCCCAGAGTTTTCACTCACATTTCCTTCTCTCACAGATCCTTACCCAACCCCCATCCCGCCCCAGGGTTTTTTCGGGGTTTTCTTTTCTCTTCTTTTCTCCTTCTGTTCTTTGACCTTTTTTTTTTTTTGACATTGTCAAGTCATTATTATTATATTATTATTATTATTATTATTATTATTTATTATTATTATTATTATGATTGTTGTTGTGTTGTTATTATTATTATTATTATTACCATGATGAGAGTGCGTGCGTGCGGGTGTCTGAGAGCATGGGTGTGTGGTTATGCGTGAGTACGTGTATGCGCGCGCTCCTGTGCGCGTGCGCGTGCGTGTGTGTGTGTGTGTGTGTGTGTGTGTGTGTGTGGTGTGTGTGTGTGTGTGTGTGTGTTTGGTAATGTAAAAGCGCTTAGACCCCCTTTTTTTTTAAGAATAGGCGCTATTTAAATTATTATTATTATTATTATTATTATATATGGAAGTATGGTTTATCACCCAATAACATTTTGTTCGGTATTTCATTCTTTGTTCAATTAGTAGGGAAATTGCACCTTATATATAAATCAAAGTAAAGGTCTGTACGATTCTTAGCTGCTATCAGCACTTATGACTGAGAATCTTTCGGTAATTAAACAGTAGAGCTGATCACTCAGACTGTTGACACACTTTTTTTTTATCTTCCTAATATGTTTAGATGGATCTTCAAACATAGACTCCGACCCCCCATCCCCACCCCCAACCCTCTTTCCCCTCTCCGTCCCGTCCTCTTTGCTTTACTTTTATTTAATTTCAGACTTATTTCCTCACAGCAGTTTCTTCTTGGCATTTTGCTGATACATTCATTCTGCTGCAATAACTTCATTCTAAGAAATGGAAACGACTATATCAACGTAAACGTTTCAAAGTAGTTATAAAATTAAAAAGCAAACAAGTGTGCGCGTTAGCGCACACAAACGCATTCACACGTTGTGTGTGTGCATGTGTGTGTGTGTGTGTGTGTGTGTGTGTGTGTGTGTGTGTGTGTGTGTGTGTGTGTGTGTGTGTGTGTTGTGCGCGCGCGAACGTGCGTGAGGTTGTGTGCTTCTGGGTATAGGTGTACTTTTTTTTTTTCTTTTAAATGATGTCGATACCATTTTCTACTCTCTATTATCATCGGCCAATCATGTCTTTTATAGCAACATCATTATTCTTTTTTACGCCGACCGTTGTTGTTATCTAGTACGTTTCAATAGGAATGTAAAAATGGTATGTACTCTTTTATTCTCAGTTGCGAATGTTGTTCAAAATATAACTTGTAAAGCAGGCAACGCTTTCGTTTTTCGATCTATACTAAAGCGCATTTTAGCTATTTAAAAAAAATGTCGTTAACTGTTGCTCTTTCGATCTTACTGATTTTTCTTTTGGACACTAAACATTACATCAGCCAAATACTATTTTAACATTTCCCAACCATAGTGATATAACAATTTCTATTTCTTCCCCACAGACTATACACGCTCGAGCAATAATAAAAGAAATACTTCATGAGATCGATGCCATTGACACACATTTTCAGTTTCTGAAAAAGAATATTTGTATGGTAGACGTTGTGATTCATCTCCCTTGATAGCTCATGTAGTCTAGTTTCCTTTGAAAATTATTTTGGAATAAGCCATACGATTTTATCTAATTGAACACCAAGCTTTCTGCACCAGAAGTCACTAGGATTAGGTGGTGATGACTTAGTAGTATGATTTTATTTCCATTATGCTATGTATCTCTTTCGGTTTTACATTAGACAAACCTGCTTCCCAGGAAACTGGTTTGTGTGTATCTAGAGCGAACCTGTCTGTTCGATGCATTCAAATAATGGGTCTACACTTTTATATCCTAGCATTGTTTCCGCATCTACTAATCGCAGCAGTTTTTATTCATTGACATGATGAACTATTTCCTATACATTCTCTCTCTCTCTCTCTCTCTCTCTCTCTCTCTCTCTCTCTCTCTCTCACTCACACACACACACACACACACACACACACACACACACACACACACGCACGCACGCACGCACACGCACACAACCACACGCCTCAATAGATCAATGCACAGATAGATAGATAGATAGATAGATAGATAGATAGATAGATAGATAGATAGATGTAACGTGCATTAGATTGACCAGTATTCTTTTCAGGAGAATGAAGTTAGACATTGTGTCATCAGCTAAAGTAGCTATACGCTAACTTTTGTGTGTGTGTGTGTGTGTGTGTGTGTGTGTGTGTGTGTGTGTGTGTGGTGTGTGTGTGGGTGTGTGT
>JADBJO010033557.1:7500-14452 GCA_016801955.1 Conus betulinus
ACGGTGGTGGAAGCCAGCGTCCTGCAAATCTTTCCGCTCTTTCACAATCAAACGTTGACAACTTGGTCCACAGCCACGCTACTCTGGAAGAAGTGCAGTAGAACACTAGGAAGTCTAAGGGGGACTGAACATTCCATTTGGGCCGTCAGTGGCTCCATCGTAGCAATTAAGAAAGGAGGGAAAATAGCGATCAGTTTGTGCCTTTTAAGTCATAGTGTTGCCTGAGCTGGTGATTTCATAGATGTCCTTTTTGCTAACAACCACTGGAGTGCAGTGAACCACCCAAGGTACTTAAAAATGTGTGCGTGCGTGTGTGTGTGTGTGTGTGGGGGGGGGGGGGGGGGGGGGAGCTTCGGCAACTGGGAAATGAAATACTTTGAAAGTTTCGATCAATATTATGTGAAAACAATTAAAAAGGTTTTCCAACTTAGAACCCAGACTAGTGAAGGTTTACAAAGTCATGAACATCAAAGCATGAAGAAACTTAACGAAACAGAGTTACTCCTCTGCCAGTTGATTGCGTGAAGAGGTAAAGATGATACAAATCAGAGTGCAGACTGTGAGGGCAAAATGTTGGCAGTGTTTCACTCAGTTGCTTCAAGGTGACTGCCAGCAGACATCGAGTGCATCAGAGAAAATGCAATCAGGATGCTGAGTCTGTCGAGATGTGTGAAAAACAGTGGTGTGTGGTCTTTGCTTTTCACGCTTATCATGAAATTCAAGGTCCTGTTTTTATTTGTCCCTATATACATTTTGTAACCTGATTACTTTGACACTGTTTAGAATAGAATGACGTCATATTTGAAATATACAAAGGAAATTGTACATCTAGCATCGAATGCAATGAAGAACTGTCAAGCAGTCTTGTAACGAGGACTCTTTCGTATTGCCACGTAAATAAACGTTTTAACATGCAAATCATAAATGCTCTCTCTCTCTCTCTCTCTCTCTCTCTCTCTCTCTCTCTCTCTCTCTCTCTCTCGTATGTATGTGCACGTATGTGTGTGTGCGTGCGTGTGTGTGTGTGTGTGTGTGTATGTATGTATGTATGTATGTATGTATGTATGTGTGTGTGTGTGTGTGTGTGTGTGTGTGTGTGTGTGTGTGTGTGTGTGTGTGTGTGTGTGTGTGTGTGTTTGTTGTGAGCATGTCTGTGTGCAGTTGTCAAACGTGTTGTTGATTTAGTGACATCATTAAAACAAAGCTGTTGGCCCGTGATTAGCTCGCTGTCGAAATGTTACATCTGACACTGGGCTGACGTGGATAGACAGACAGACAGCCGTAGTTCACACTGGGCTGACATAGATCACAGACACAGAATCAGTTTACGGTGTGCTGGCATCACACAGACAGGCAGTGTCAGTAAACACTGTACTGACATGAATCACACACACACACACACACACACACACACACACACACACACACACACACACACACCCACACACAGACAGACACCACAGAGAGAGAGAGAGAGAGAGAGAGAGAGAGAGAGAGAGAGAGAGAGAGAGAGAGAGAGAGAGAGAGAGAGAGAGAGAGAGAAGAGAGAGAGAGAGAGAGATTCAGAGATACAGTGCTAGAAAGAATCGAGTCAGACCATTTGCCTTTGTTGCTAAAGCTCAGTATTCCTAATGACTGCATGAATAAAACTAAAAGAACTGTTTCTAACCATTTAATTGAAAAGCGTGTTTAGAATGAGTTATACCAATGTCTGTAGTGATGCAGTTTGCATCCCTGAAATTTAGCAGAGAGTTGAAATGGCGATCAATATCACTGCTGTGTATATACATGAAGGCCTGTGTATATTTAACAATTGCTTGAAAAGTACAGCTGTGTGCATGAAAAAAAAAAAGAAAAAAAAAGAGCAATGTAAATGTAATCCACGGTTATGATGATGACTGGTATGGGGTGGAGTGCAAGTCTGAGAAAAGAAAGGTCCATAATTTGCTGAACAGACCCTTGTGTTTTCTTTCCACCAGATCATTTTTCTTACTGCGATGCCAGACCTTACTATAAACAGCTTCTGTAATCAAACGTGAACAGTTTACCCAGGCTATGTTAGAATAGAATGGTATTGTCCGTAAATAACCATAATAAATGTTGGGATGCAATGCACACAATTCACAATATAAGTAAACAACCTTCCAACAGTCTTAGGTTAGAAAAAAATAATGGTTTCAGCACTTTCAAAAAATGCTTGAAAAACAAGTAGATACTTGTACGATTATGGATGATGAAGGCGGTGGTGATGCCAATGTTAACAATGATACCAATTATAAAAAAAAAAACCATTGACAATACATTGGATAATCCAATTGCAAGGAATGAGATTTTGCTGGCTATAAAGAAAGTATAGAATCTGAAAGCTAGTGGCCCTGATGGAATCATTATTGGCTTACTCAGATTTAGACTCTCCCACGCCTTGCAACTTATGAGGCAGTCAAGTCGCTCCCACTGTGCACGGTCCTCAGCCAGTCTGCTGATGTCACTCCATCCTCTGTCAACGAGTCTGAGACCTCTCTCCACTGTCTGTCGCCAACTCATCCTGAGTCGTCCTTTTTCTGGCCTGCTGTGGTCTATCTAATGTCCTGGTTTGCAGGTCTTGATGAGGGTAATCTCAAGCCCAGTGGAGCGACGTCTGCAGATTGTGGTTGACTTGCGGAGCTGTTTGGACCTCTCCCTGACCTCTTCGTTTGGTATACAGTCTGACCATTTGATGCCCTTGTGAACATGCTGTGAACGCTGGAATCTGTACAGAAAGGAGACTGGAAGGCCAGGTGGAACCTCTTGTGTATACATTTGTACTCAGCAAGAGTCCTCATCTCTTTCTCCCTTTGCATTGATGTTTGGTCGTGACTGCCGTTCACCTACAGACGCTGCTTTTGGACTGACCTGTAATAACACCGATGGAGTTCCTTTTACAAGGTACATGGAGGCCATGCACTCTCGCTTGGAGGAGTCCTTTGAGCTGGCTACTGCAGCAGAGATTACGCCCAAAAGAAACATAAAAAAGCAATATGAAAGAAAGTCAGAGGTGCCACTGTGGAGATACGTGACAGTTCTGGTCGAGAAAGTGGCATTTGACGGCAAAGACAGACTGTCAGACAAGTGGGAGGAGGAAGCAAACTACCAAGTCTGAGACCAGCCTAACTCGGACATTCCAGTGTATGTAGTCCAGAGCGAAGGTGGCGCTGGTAAAAAAGAGAACACTGCACAGCAATCTGTTGTTGCCTTTGGGGAGCACTGTGGAGAGGTCAATGCTCTCACCAGGGGCAGCCCAACAGCAGAAATTCTCCAAAACGCCGAACTCGTGCGCAAAGGAAAACGCAAGCAGCAACACAGCAGTTGTGAAGCAATAGGCAAAGAGAACAGTAGTGAAGAGGAAGCAATGATGTTGGGCTATGGAAGGCGTTATGAGACAGAGGCAGTTCAACCACCTGCATCAGGAGGAAACCAGTCTGCATAGGGTGGTCAGATGGCAGCTGGAGTGAAGACGGGTACTCGGGAATCACTGCATGAAATGGAAGATCCACGCAATGCAGATCACAATGTAGAATCGCAATGAAGAGTCCACAGCAGCACGTGAGGAAACTCTGCCTCAGATGGTTACTGGAGACAATAACACTGAATGAGAGGTGCAACGAACACCTTTACCACCACCTCCTCAATCTGACAACCCACCAGAGCCGAGTCCATGTCAGTCAACAAAGCGGTCAAGATCGATCCTAGTGGATGAAGTCAAGAGTCTTTGTCAGGCTTCACCAAGCACCTCAGTCAGACTGGCTGTGTAGTGTGGACTGACTGCCTGATGAAGGAAACAGACACTCTGAAAGAAATGGCAGACTGGTTGGCCAAAGCAGTTGTGAATAAGATTTTAGCTCAATGTGATCCGTATTGGTGAAAATTCCTACAGTGTAATGATATTGTTTTTATCTACACAATTTTGCAGGTTTTAGAATAATTGTCTTCTAATTTAGTTTTTTGTTCCATTTTTGTTTCTAATTTATTTCTTTTGAGCTTTGGAATTTCACAAGAACTTATCTTTGCTGTTTATACGATGGTTAGCAACGAGACTTCGGGGAGAGAACCGTCATCCTACCATTTGGAGATTGGACATCTGAGCCTCATAAACTTTCTATAGGATTACCTCAAGGTTCTCTCTCCCCTGTTTTGTACATGTTTACACTAAACACCTTGAAGACCTCAACAGAAACGGACTTGCTCGAGTGTTGACATTAGCAGATGACAGCCTGATCTACAAAACATCAAAAGAATTCTCAAAGAAAGAACGAAAGCAGTTTCAGCAACAGTTGAACAACATTGTTCAGTGGTGTCAAGAAAACTGAATCGTCCATCAACCCTAAAGAAGCCCAGACATTAGTCTGCACACTCTCAACAACAAGACATCATGACATGTACCCTCAGCAGTTTCCTTCAATGGAATACCAATTGAATCAACAAACAACCTACGCTATTTGGGTGTAGGCTTTGACAGGATGCCAACTATTAGAAAGCATCTTTAGAATACTGTTCTTAAACGCAAAAAAAAGGGCCTATTTGCCATGAAAGCAATGGCAGCTAAAGGCATTGAACAGCGCCATCTCTACAGACTGTATAACGCACTTGCGCTCAGTGTGATTGATTATGGATTAGGGCTCAAAACACCGTCCAACAGCAACCTTCTCAAATTAGAAAGAATAAAAAAAAAAAAACAAACAAAACAAACAAACAAAAAAGCAATGAGATTGATCCTGGGAACCACAAACTGCAAACCAGTTGAAATTATGAGATACCTGCTCGACCTTCCTTCAATGCAGACAAGACACAAGTTGGAACAGGTGAATGCATATTTCAGAGCACTTGAAAACCCCCAAAACCCACTTCATGCGGCGGTCTCGGAAACAAAAGGCACTCGGCTAGGACGTGGAAAATCATTGATGGGACATGCAGAAGACAGAAGACAGTATACGGCTTGTGTGCCAGTTAGCAGAACTCAAAGAAACCAAGGAATGGGAGAAATATGTAGACCAATTGAAACAGCTCTACCAAATTGCCATCGCTCTAGATTTTGGAAGACATTGTCGAGAATGGCCAGAAGGCAAAACTAACGCAGAAATCCAGATGCTGGTAGAAGACCTTTGCACAGAAGATGATAATGTAGTATACACTGGCATTTCTGTCACCAGAGGTAAGTCAGGCTAGGGATACACAGTGAAACAAAATGACTAAATAATCCAGGAAGACAATGGTGCGCACAGTTTAACAACTTCAAGTCTAACAATGGAGGTAGAAGCAGTGAAACAAGATATATACACATGACATCCTCCCTCAGTGCCAGCAGGTAAGGTAGTGAGGGAAGAGACGTAAATATTTCAATATGACGTAATATAAAAACAAATTACGTACTAGAATGATACGTAACTCGACAGACGTGTCACAGGTAGTAATCTGATGAATGAAAGCTGTGTGTGTGTGTGTGTGTGTGTGTGTGTGTGTGTGTGTGTGTGTGTGTGTGTGTGTGTGTGTGTGTGTGCGTGCGCGCGTGCGCGTGCGAGGACGAGTATATGCGCTCGTGTGTGTGTGTGTGTGTGTGTGTGTGTGTGTGTGTGTGTGTGTGTGTGTAGTCTTCAATTTAATGTCTATTCACGTTATGCGGTCTAGACACACAAAACAGAAGAACGCAGCAGCACTTAAAAAATATACCAAGTAGCATCCAATAAAGATACAGCATCTGCGTCTCTTTACAGGTATGTAAAAATCGGACCCCGAGTCAGTGCCATTGGCACATATTATTGAGGACTTACTTAAAATTCATCCAGGGAAGATTCAGCTAAAGCAAGTAAAGTCTTAAAACAAACACACAAAACAAACAAACACAAAAACCGGTTCACATCTTAGCACTTTCTGCATATATATATATATATATATATATATATATATATATATATATATATATATATATATATATATATATATATATATATTTGTCAGGTTAAAAGCAAGCTAAAAAAACAAGCTTAAAACATCAACAGGTCTGTTTCTTGCATGTGCAGTCGTCAGGATGCGGGAGGCTTGTGCTGTCAGTGTTCTATATAGCTTGCTGTTTTATTTCACGTCTTACATGTGCTTCTCAGGTGGGTTTTTTTTTTGTTTTGTTTTGTTTGTTTGTTTGTTTGTTTTTTTACTCTCTCATTCAATAACGCTGCAGCTGAATACCAAGAAGCGTTGTATGAAAGTGGTAACAACTATACATTACGATACGACCCAGATAATGACACAAACAGACAGAAGAAGAACAGGAAAAGGAAAATCATATGGTACAAACCCACCACCAATGATGGAAGAGTCAAATCAAATATAGGGAAACACACACACACACACACACACACACACACACACACACACACACACACGTGCGCGCGTGCGCGCGCTCAAGACTGAGTTTAGCTGTTCAATTGTTTACCACTATTCGATTAGATATTAACGGTATGTTTTCTTTGAAGCCGGGTTTGTATCTTGGGTCATTCTCCAGACCACTCCATAGTTTACCACCAGACTAAGTAAAAGACGACATGAAAACACAGGCAGAGGCGAACGCGTGAAAGAGGGAACTCTTGTGATGGACAACAATTTCTCGGAAGTGTCGTAAGATGGTTTTATAATGTCATGGATATGAACATTAAACGAGTTGGGTAGAGGGCGGTGTTCAAATGTAAAGGGGAGAGATGACATTGTTTGCAATCATTTGAAGAAGAGAACCGTCCTTTGAGTGGCTTTCAGCACTTGCTGTTCGCCAGGTCCCAGCGTGCTTCACCGAAACATATGTTTGGTAAACTTTAAGCGTGGTAGAAGAGCTTGTGATGTATGTATGTATGTATATATACACGATGAAGTATGCTATGTAGTATGTATTATGTATGTAGGTATGTATGTATGCTATGTATGACCACGC
>JADBJO010033558.1:0-2500 GCA_016801955.1 Conus betulinus
GGAGAGAGGAACAAACAATCACACAAAACCCCCTCATACAACCTATTTCAACGTTTTGCAAGAAACTCCATCAACCCTCCAGCAAGCGCTGACACGCTGACAAGTAAAAATGACAGTCTCTTGATCTCCGTGTTATAACCGCAGCACCATTCACAGAAACAACAACAGCGTTTGACGAATGGTAGGGTGGCGCGCGCGCGCGCACACACCACACACATACACACACACACACACACACACACACACACACACACACCGTAGCGAAAAGAAGCATCACGCACGCACGCCACGCACGCGAACCCCCCCCCCCCCCCCCCACACACACACACACACACACACACGCACAACGCACGCAACACGCACGCACGCACACACACACACACACACACCACACACGCGCGCGCGCGCGCGCGCGCGCGCGCATGGCAGAAAAACCAATAAAAAAAAAAAAGAAAAAAAAAAAAAAAAAAAAAAAAACAAAAACGGGAAAGCTTGTACGCAAAAGGTACATGAGGTCATTTGACAGTTACATGAAGTGACGTCAACTGACAGCTGTGCTGCCAGCACAGCTTTTTACATGCAAGACGTGACGTGTATTGACGTGACCCGTGACAGGACATGGATCTATGGACGGTGGTGATTGTGACTTTCTGACGTTTTATTATCCCCACCCCCACCACCCACCACCCATACCCACCACTCCCACCCCCAGGTGTATTGGGTGCTTTTGCGGTGCGTTTGCCGCGTCAGGTCCTGTAGCTGTTTTTAACTCGCGTGTGAAACATGTTTGTATGTGTGTGTGGTGTGGTGTGTTGTGTGTGTGTGTGTGTGTGTGTGTGTGTGGTGTGTGTGTTTGTGTGTGTTGTGCGTTGCGTTGCGTTGTTTTGTGTGTGTGTTGTGTGTGTGTGTTGTGTGTGTGTGGTGTGTGTGTGTGTGTGGTGTTTTGTGTCTGGTGTCTCTGTTTTGTTGTGTGTGTGTCGTTGTGTGTTGTGTGTGTGTTTGTGTGTGTGTGTGTGTGTGTTTGTGTGTGCGTGCGTGCGGTGCGTGTGTGTATGTGTGTTTGTGTGCGCGTGTGTGTGTGTTGTGTGTTGTGTGTGGGTGTGTGTGTTCCATGATGAGGCATTAAGGTGGTTTTTTAAGGTGACTTAAAACGCTGACAACCAAACTTGGCATATATATAAATATTCATAAGACCTCTCCCAAAGTGAATCCCCCTGCATAGTACAGTCACCGAGAGAAAGAATCTAAAAATCTGCGATTGATATTTTCAGTCATATTCTAAATATTACAAATTTGAAATTTCCTCTGAATTGTTGTTATCAAAATATAGTGAGTGATCCCTGCGTACACATAGGACGAAACTATACTGCAAATCCTTTTTTTTTTTTTGTTTTTTTTTTTTTTTTTCGCAATTTTGCCACAAATATTCAATTGTTATCTACAAAACGCCACTCGTTGTAATTTCTTTTTCATTTCTTCCACACAGAGGAGTTGATATATAGCAAACACGGTCAATATATATAGGAGCATAGATATATATATAGATAGAGAGAGAGAGAGACGAGAAGTGGGAGAGAGAGAGAGGAGAGAGAAGAGAGAGAAGAGAGAGAGAGAAACAAACTTTTGCAGCAAATTAGATCAATCTCCATTGATGGTTCCACAATATCTCTGCTAAATCATATGAACAATTCACGTTTATCAATTTGACTTTTTCGACAGGATTTGACGAAATGTCCACAGCGGCTGATGAAAAGTGGAGAAAATCCAAAAGACATGTGGTCAAAGGAAATAAAAAAAAAAGAAAAAAGAAAAAAAGAAGAAGGAAAAAAAAAAAAAGGGGGGGTGGGGGGAGATGGGAAAGAAAGAAGGAATGTAAATCTACGTCAAGAGACGACAACGAACATGTGGGAGCAAGCTATGACTGAGAGGCGTGCGTGACAAAAGGGCTTATCGTTTGGGGGATGGCCTTGGCTCTGAACTACACACTCATCGGTTTCTTGTACACCCTTTTCCATCCCTGTCCCGGCCGTTGGGGGTACACCGAAGTACGAAACGACAATGATGAAAACAGTAACGATTTCCACTCTTCCACTCAATTTACTCGAACTTGGTATTCTTTTCTGTGGTAAAGCTTTTCCCTCTGATATAAGATAATTAGCTATATTCAAAATCTGGTTCATCGCTTTAATAAACAATCTAAACGTTTTTTGTGAAAAAAAAAAAAAAAAGAAACATTTATTAAAACTTTCGCTTTCAGTCATTTTCTTTATAATGGCTGCGATAATGAAATCTTAAGCAGAACTCTCTCTCTCTCTCTCTCTCTCTCTCTCTCTCTCTCTCTCTCTCTCAAAAGCTTTATGACAAAAAAGTTAATAATGTGTGAGTAGTGTTTACTCTTTCCTTGACAGCTAATCTTTTTCTTATTTGTCCTCGACTTTTGTACCATGTTGGGCATATATGTATATATTGCATGTGCTATGTTAGTATGTGTGCATGCATA
>JADBJO010033558.1:10000-14446 GCA_016801955.1 Conus betulinus
TGGAAGTTGCTTACAGTCTGATTGCAGGCCACTTTTTTCCTTTCCCTTTCCTCATTTCACTTGCAGGCCGCTAACAATTTACTTGTTTGTTTACAGATCATTGCACGCAACCGTCAGTCTACTCAAAGGCTGCTTATCGTTTATTGCAGACTGGGGTACTGTCCCCTTCCAGGTAGTTTACAGTCTACTTTTCGGCCACTTACAGTGCACGTGTAGGCAGAGCCTTCAACGGTGGCATTAGTCATCTCTTCATAACAGCCATTCCATCATGACACAAGAGAAAGTGAAATGAATGATAAGATAAGATAATGTTGCTTATAGCCCAGCCGACTACAAAGGGCCACATCAGGGCTGTCACCATGTTAAAATCAACTCACAAGTCATTCATTCACACACTTCTTTAAAATACATCTCCGAAAAAAACCATGCGATAGTTTGTTAAAAAATCTTTCCACTGTAAAATCTCAGATGCGATGAAAAATGTTAATCTCTTCCAAGAACCCTAAAGATCACATCAGGTGGAAGGAAAAATCTCCGAACAAGGGTTTCAATGGAATCTGCTGTAAAATGTTTGTGTTTCGCTCCATGCAAGTCCCAACACTCTAAAAGAACATGTTTCGTTGTGAGTGGCACATGACATGGAATGCACCATGGAGCTCTTCACTCTTTAAAAGCTATGATTAAGTAAAATACGAATGGCCGGTGTGCAGCCAGCATAGAACTGTTTTCTCCTTTACGACCACCACACACATAGATGAGAGGAACTCCTTTAGGTTTGGACGGATCTGAAAGAGTTTGTTATCCGTCTGTGTATTCCAGTCCTCCTGCCAGAGGTCTCAGACATAATCATATATCAGACAATTTCATACTGTGTCAAAAAACAAACAAACAAACAAACAAAAGCCACAGTGCGCGGAGAACTCACAAGGCGGCAGGCGGATGGTGATGTCGTCGAACAAGCCTTTCTCCTGCACTCTCCCCGGCAGGGCACAGCGGTACACCCTACCCCCTGACTTCCGGCTCACGTGCACCTTCAGCGCGCGCTCTGACGTCACGAGGCATCCGGGCTCGTGGTGGTAGATCACCTTGCCTTGAATCTCCACCACCTGCGTGTTCTTTTATTTTCTTTATTTATTTATGCATTCATTTATTTGTTTATTAATTAATTAATTTATTTATATATTCATTTATTTATTTATTTCTTATTGATTGATTGATCTTGATTGATAGACTAATTGATTGATTTGCTTATTTATTTTTTTTTTTTTTAACTCTTCATTTTTGTTATGGGATGGCGATGCATGAGATATCATCAGTAAAAGTGGTAGATCTTGGCTGTCTTCAAGAGGATTAGAATGGAAAATGCTTATTATCTAAAGTTATGGAAGTGAAGATCAGGAATTGAAACCCAGACCGGTCATTCTCCAGTCATTTGTCGTAACACTGGCATACACTTCTGTCCTACATGTGCCCTATGAAACAGGACCCCCCCCCCCCACCTCTCACACACTTGATCTCTCTTTTCCGTGCTTCTCTCTCTCTCTCTCTCTCTCTCTCTCCTCTCTCTCCCTCTCCTCTCTCGCCCCGTCGATTGGTTGCTCTCTGTCATTCTGTCAGTCTGCCTGCCTGCCTGCCTGATCACTTGTCCTCTGTCTGTCTCCCTCTGTCTGTCTGTCTCTCTCTCTCTCTCTCCTCTCTCCTCTCTCTCGCTCTCCATCGATCGATTGCTCTCCTCTCTCTCTCTCTCTCCTCTCTCTCTCTCTCTCTCCTCTCTCTCTCTCTCCTCTCTCCCCTCTCTCTCTCTCTCTCCTCTCTCTCTCTTCTCTCTCTCTCTCTCTCTCTCTCTGTCTCTGTGTCTCTGACTGTCTGTCTGCCTGTCGCCTGCCTTGCCTGTCCTGTCTCCCCCCCCCCCCCCCCCCCCCCATCTCTCTCTGTCTATCTGTCTGTCTCTGTCTCTGTGTGTGTGTGTGTGTGTGGTGTGTGTGTGGTGTGTGTGTGTGTGGTGTGTGTGTGTGTCTGTTGCTTTTGCCTCCGATCTCTCTCTGTTCGTGTCTCTGTTTTTTTTCTGTTTGTTTGACTCTTACCACCATTTCAAACCCCCCCCCCCCCCCCACACACACACACACACACACACAAACATACACACACAACCCTCCCTCCCTTTCTATCCTCTCATGCCTTCCAGTCAATAGCTGTTCAGGCTTCTTAAGACTGAAGTGCTCATGAAATCTCACTCACCTTCAGGCATCTTGCCCCTTTGCTCCATCCCATAATAGTGTCACAATCATAGGGCAAATACACTTGTACAATGATATAATAGCGTCACAATAATTGCCAAACAGCAATTGTACGTAAGCAGAAACATTGAACTGTCTTCAGATGCTGACATTAAGCAGCAAAGAAACATTGAACAGTCTTTCAGATCATGGCTGTAAGTAAAAAATCATTCAACTGTCTCAGATTATGACTGCAAGCAGAACGCAGCATTTCAACTGTCTTTCAGATCATGACTGTAAGTAAAAACAATCAACTGTGTTTCAGATATAACAGTGAGTTAAAAACCATTAGATTTATGGACTGCAAGCAGAAACATTGAACTGTTTTTCAGATACTGACAGTAAACAAAACCATTCAACTGTCTTTCAGATTATGGACTGCAAGAAAACACACCACACAAACACACACACACACACACACACACACACACCACACAACACACACACACACACACACACACACATTCAACTGTCTTTCAGATTAGGACTGCAAACAAAAAAACATTCAAACTGTCTTTTAACATTTTGGCTGCAAGCAACAAAAACATTCAAGTGTTTTTCAGATTAGGCTTGCAAGTTGGCAAGTTTAAAACATTTATTGTCTTTCAAATTAGGACTGCAAGTAAAAACATTCAACTGTCTTTCAGATCCTGACAGTAAATAAAAACCATCAGATTTATGACTGCAAGCAAAATCATTTCAATTGTCTTTCATATTGGGACTGCAAGCAAAAAAAACATTCAACTGTTTTTCCAGATCATGACTGCAAGCAGAAACATTCAGCTGCCTTTCAGATTATGACTGCAAGCAAAATTATTCAACTGTCTTTCAGATTCTGACAGAAGTCTCTCATTGCCAGCAGAAGAGAAGTCTGCCGGTGAATTCCACTCTGGTGCCACGTTCTTTTCAACGATGTACCAACTGATTCAGTTTCTGCTGGGGATCAAAGTCGTGTAAACTACGGTATGCTCTTGACTTGGAGGAAGACAAAAGCCAAGCACAAAACAAAGCCAGACCAATTACATGTAAGAGAAGGGGAAGAGGAGGAGGAGGGGGTCCAAAAGAAGAGGTCTGGCCGTCCTCCTCCCTCTGGGGATGGGGGGAAAAAGCGTGCCACAAATACCATTCAGCCAGCAAGGCCAGGGATGGAGTGGTGGAGGGGGGACGGGGGAGGGGTGAAACACAGACATTCGACCCCCCAACCTTCCTCTTGGGGCCTGGGCAACATTCGGCAGCCAGCATCAACGTTCAAACGTTACAGACAAAGGAAGGAAGTGAACTAACGGAAGAAAAAACTCTGGTCCGTTCTGAACAGGGGCGACAATTCAAGCGGGGGTCAATCTGAGGCTGGCTCTGGCTGTGCCGTTCAGGCGTAATGTCACCAGAAAACCAGGTCCCTCACTTTCCTGTGAAGATGAAAGTCGAACCTCTGGCAATACTACCTTCTGTGTACTTCAGATGACAGATGACAGTCTTGGGGGGAAAATCCAGGCAGTTTCAGGGTAAATGGATTGGATGGATTCTCGGCACCTCAGAAATCGGAACCTTAGACTATACCGGGCGGGGAAGTGAACACCCACACTGCCACACAGGCAGCGACTCTTTGCGGTTACTTAAGCGCCGTAGGCCTACTTGGTTGAGCCATGCATATCGCCATGACCCCTGTCCCTATGCTATGCCAATGAAAAACAGAGGAGGATTGGACATGTATCTCACCATGACTCCCTGTCCAAGACCATTCTAACAGGGTACAGTGGAGGGTGGACACGTATCTCTCCATGGACTCCCTGTCCAAGGACCCATGTTTACATGAAAACTGTGGAGGGTTGAACATCCCAGAAGCAGACATTATCACTGGGTGGACGACGAGAGGACATAATACGTCACAACACTTCTACCCTGTTGAACGTCCCATTGTGGATTAAGGAGTGTGGGCGAACTCTGACGCTCGTCTTATTCAGGACAGACCACCCTGATACATATAACACTGAAGAAGAATAAGAAGAAGACAAGAAATAAGAAGAGAAAGAAGAGAAGAAGAAGAAGCAGTAAGACTACAACGACGGCGAAGACGAAGAAAAGATGAACAACAACAACTATTATATACATGAATTATTTTTAAATTGTTATCATCGTTATCATCACGTCATAGTAAATGGTAACAGCAACA
>JADBJO010033559.1:0-2500 GCA_016801955.1 Conus betulinus
ACCCATAAGAGCTTCCACTAAATAAAGGAAATAAAGCGATTGAACCTAGTAAATACAACCAAGGATCCTGGGGGAAAAAAAGGAAAGAAAAAAAACAAAAGGATAAGAAGGAGAGGGCGTGAAGAGAGCGAGAACAGGACGGAAAGAAATCGAAACCGCCAAAACTGACGAAATAGGTGACAAAAAAAAAAAAAAAAGAATGAAAGTGGTTGGCGTTTGAGTTGTGACATGGAAGAAAGATGAAAAATCAAATGAAAGACAGAAAAATATGAAACGAGAAATCAGGAAAGAAAGGAAGGAAGAAGGAAGGAGAAAAGAAAAAAAAAAGAAAGAAGAATAAATCATACCGGATAAAGAAAGCAAATTATGAACAGAGTATTCATGAACATGATGATGGAATAGTCATTGTTCATTAGCGTAATTCAATTTCTTCGTCAAATTGGAATACTCGTATAAGATTTGAGGTTATGACAACCATTACGAACCTGGCCTTCTTGATCTTACTGTGATTACACGTGAGTGGAGACAGGTAAACAGACAGCTTGTCTACACAGACAGACAGGCGGGGAGACAGGAAGGGGAAGTTACCCATAGATTGGTCCGTATTCCTGCTGCCACTGCTTGAAGACCGCACCAAACCCCTGAAAGCAGTCCATCTCTCTGAGTGTCTCTGGGAAACAGGGCTTTAATATTATCCATAAGCACGCGCATACACATTAATCATGCGCATGAACATGCGCTCATGCACGCGCACGCACGCACGCACGCACATGTGCGAGCACACATACAGACACAAACGCGCGCGCGCGCGCGCGCGCGCGCACACACACAACACACACACACCCACACCACACACACACACACCCACACACACTCACACTCACATACACACACACTCACACACACGCACGCACGCACCCACGCACGCGTGTACACACACACACACACACACACACCACACACACACACACCCACACCACACACACACCCACACACACACTCATGCGAGAGCTCTCTATGGTCCCTTTCCATCTTTCTGCTTACATTCACACACTAACAGACTTAAGTGAGATTTTTTCATCCTCCTCTGTCGACCTCTACTCTCTCTCCCCCCCCCCCCCCCCACCCCTTCAGCCTCTCATCTCTCTCTCTCTCGCTCTCTCTCATCTCTCCTCTCTCTCTCTTCTCTCTCTCTCTCTCTCTCTCTCATCTCTCTCGCTCTGTCCTCTCGCTCTATTCGATACATACTACACAGATGTAGATTTGGGATTTCTGAGTTATCAGTGCACAGTTCAAGATATAAAACGGATCTTGAACGTGTAAACGAAATGCCCATTGTGCTGATCTGTTACAGATGATGAAATTCACCTTTGTTTGTTTGTTTGTTTTGTTTGTTTGTTGACCCTGCTTTGATGATTCAAGACATAGTTGATACATCCAAACTAGGATCATCTTCCCTTTGATTTCAGATATTACATTACCGTCTACAATCACGAAAGAAGAAGTCAGAAATCTTGCTGTAGACCTTTTACAACGCTTTTACGAAGAAGGGAAACAGCTGTATCTGGAATTGTCTGTCTGAAACGTGAATCTACTGAACTGGGCCATGAAACTGCGAATCCTACTCTCTTCATTCTCCAATTCAATTAGTTTTCCTTGATTAGTTGATAAACTGCTTTCTCTGTCTTAAGCCTACAGTGTGGCTAGTTCTCATGCTTATACTGGGGAAGACAGTATAATTCATTATTTTTATCATAGAGTCATTGTCATTGTTCACACTCCTGCAAATGGGGCTTTGGCCTTTTTGAGTAAAATTCTGTTTCGTTCTGTTTCTGGCTGTTCTGTTCTTCTTCTCGCTCTCTCGCTCTCTCTCTTCTCTCTCCTCCTCATCTCTCTCTCCTCTCCTCTCGCTTAACGATCTCTCCCTGTTCCCTCCCTCTCTGTACTCCTCTTTCCCCCAACCACCTCGGTATATTAGCCCTCTGTTCCCCCCTCACCCTCCCCAACATGACTCTCTTCCGTCTGCAAGCTCTCTGTGACTATGCAAGCTTTCAGGTACAGGAAAGACGAATATATGTCGATTTCCAGCCAACCGACCCTCCCCCCCCCCCCTTGTCAAATGTGTCCTCTTTGTTAATGACAATAAAATAATACAAAGTACAAAAAAGTTGTCAAACTCTCTCTCTCACTTCTCTCCAACTCTCATCTCTCTCCCCATCTCTCTCACCTCTCCCTCCTCACGCTCCTCTCCTCTCGCTCTCATCTCGCCAAAGCTGTCTTTTCTTGGTCAATGTCCATGGTTTTAAAAGAATCTTACTAAGGGCTTACTGTGTTAAAGGGATGCTGTGAGGTTTGCCTTGACAAGCCTTCACATTCCGGACTGACCGCTGTATGTTCGGGCCCCATGGATCAAACCGTCCCCTACAATAAATAAGGCCATATCGGTCTGCTTTGAATGGAATAGTGTGCATTGACGAATAAGCCGTTTTTTTTCAACTTT
>JADBJO010033559.1:5000-14444 GCA_016801955.1 Conus betulinus
TCGTTATTTTGTTCGTCTTTAATTCACCTGAGGAAGACCTATGAGGTCGAAACGCGTTGTGTGTTGTCTTGTGACTCGTTTGTCCACGTTTCTCTGGGCGGTTCGCTGACATTTATTTAAGATTTATTTGATCAGTGGACGGTGTCCACATTACAACGGTTCTCCTTACAACCCATCCCTCCGCCCCACACTGCGTTGGTCTCTTAAGTTATGGTCTACATACGCTTGCTGAAGACAGACAGACAGACTGATACATAAAACAACCAGACTGATCGAGAAAAAGAGGGAGAGGGGGACGAGGGGTGGCGAAGGAGCGAGAAGAGGGATTGAGGGAGGGGGAGGGAGAGAGAGACGGAGAGAGAGAGAGAGAGAGAGAGAGAGAGAGAGAGAGAGAGAGAGAGAGAGAGAGAGAGAAACTAGTAGGCTACCAGTAGGGTACAGTAGTCCTTCAAAAGCGATGAGAGAAGAGCGAGAGACTGGATGAGCGAGTCGGTGAGCGAGAGAGAAAAAAAGACATTAACACACATAGACTGATGACCCAGACAGATCACCACTTTGACGGACAGAGTGGCCGTGTCACACGGACAGGCTGACAGACAGGGGGACAGAGCAACGAACAGACCCACGAGACCTACCAGAACCACCATGAGAAGAGAGAGGCCAGGACCAAGAGGAGGAATCCCGTGACTGACACACACACAGCCTGTCTCCATGCCTGCAAACACCAGTCGGTCAACCTATCAGTCAAACGGACCAGCCAGCCAGCCAGTGTCAACTGTTCTAGTCGTCGGTCAACCTGCCAGTCAAACGGACCAGCCAGCCAGCCAGTGTCAACTGTTCTAGTCGGTCAACCTGTCAGTTAAATGGACCAGCCAGCCAGCCAGTGTCAACTGTTCTAGTCGGTCAACCTGTCAGTCAAATCAATCAGCCAGCCAGCCAGTGTCAACTGTTCTAGTCGGTCAATCCATCCAGCCAGTGTCACCTGTTCTGCCATCTTCAGCGGTCAAAGAAGCTGGCTTATAACGTGTAATTGGATGGCATGTTTGTGAAAACCAGAATGAGTTTTTAATACATTTGCTCCCCTAGAATCCCTTAAGGTGGAAACATCAATAATAATTCTTGAGTAAATGTGTGGTTGAAAATAATTTCTGGTATTAAAATTGAGAAAATGCTTTCTTTTGGTGACGGAAAGAATTTTTTTAGAGATTTTTTTTTTTTTTTTTTTTTTTTTTTTTTTTTTTTGCTAACGTGCCAAATGATCATATCATGATAATCATTATCGATTAAAATCTTAGTACCTTGGGGATTTTTGCTTCCTATTTCACTCTGAAATATGAATAGGAAACGAAGTTGGAGATCTTTTTTTTTTTTCTTCAGGTTTTTGTCTGGTTGTCAAGCACAAATATAGCACAAATATAGTCAGGTGAAGAGACACGTCGTCAAGTTCAACCCATGTTATTCACTGATCGAGACCTTCGTGGAGATAAGAAGGCAGAATCCATTAAGAGTAGTGATTAGAATGATCCGAAGTGTCATCAGCAACATGTTCACACGTAAAAAGAATCGGAGGTTGGCTGCAGCATGTTGACACAACAGGTGAAACAGCAAAAAAAAAAAAAAAAAAAGGTAAAATTGTCAACTTAAAGGTGGGAAAGAAGTTAGGACGTTTCGACACTTAGTGTCTTCATCATCATAATGAGTTGGTGACAGACAGAAACAAAGCAAGAAGAAGAAGAAGAAGGAGGAGGAGGAGGAGGAGGAGAGAAGAAGATAGCACACAAAAAGGAGAAATGCACACACACACACACACACACACACACACACCACACACACACACACACACACACACACAGGTACACAGAAGGTGAGCACAAGTAGCAAGGATATATATATATATATAGAGAGAGAGAGAGAGAGAGGAGAGAGAGAGAGAGAGAGAGAGAGAGAGAGAGAGAGAGATGACAAGGGGGTGAAGGAGGGGGTGGAAAGGGGCCTGCTGTAGACACATCCTAGTGTACACATGCACCCTTCACACACACTGACAAGGGTGACACACATACTGACAAACAAACAAACAAAAATTGTTAGGTTAAGCCTGGAAGACACTGTGGTCAACAGTCATCGCCCGCCTCGGCACCCGCGTCCCAGATGGACTGAATACCAAGGAGTGACCGCAGTGTCTTCCAGGAGTGACCAAGGAGTGATCGCAGTGTCTTCATAGATGTCACATGCTTGATAAATCTGTATTGTTGATAAATTATGGAAATGTGCTATCTTTTCTATGTCTACTTACAACTACGGTGGGGGGACGGGGGGGGGGGAGGCAGGGGAAGAGACCAGGTTTGGTTTTGATTGGAGAATGTTCATAACAGACATTTCAGAAAGTGTTACATTCAGAAATACGCCTCGTCAGAAATCAGAATTAGCGAGTTGACAAACTTGTAACAAGTCAGAGTTTAGTAGGTCAGAGATAAACATATCATTGTCTGAAACACCTGCACTTTTAAAAAAAAATTCTAACTTCTTCGCCCGGAGGGGGTGGGGGGGGGGGGGGGGGGAGAGAGAGACAGAGACAGACAGAGACAGAAAGACGCAGACAGAGTGAGGTGGGGGAGGGGAGAACCTGTGTGTGTGTGTGTGTGTGTGTGTGTGTGTGTGTGTGTGTGTGTGTGTGTACGCAATGATGTCCCTTCACCTGTTCATGGAATGCCCCTGTGCGTGCCTGCACCCTACGCGAACACTGCGCAGGCTTCCAAAAGTGGTGCAGGATTGCTCCCGCTGCTGTTTGTGTTTCGGCAGTTTGAGGACAGTACTTCACAGAGGGTCCCATCCGCACCTTCGAGTGTATCTCTTCCTGTCTTGTCATCGGGTGCGTGCCATGAAGGGCAACGGGCGGGTGTTGCTCTCTCACGGAGCAGCCTAGCTAGCTGCACATTTCTCACAAAGGGGCAGCCGCTGGCAATGCTGGAGTTGTCGGGCGTCCCTACTCAAAATCCCCACTGTTGTTCCCTTTTCCCCGTCACGCACTAAGAGTGAAATAGTGTAATTACATCGTCTCATTTGTGATCATTTAGGGTGCTCTCTAATTGAAGTCACTTAATTGATCTTTGGTGGGGACGAAAACACGACGGAGAGAAAACAGGACTGAAAGCGAGCATTGAAGGTTGGGGGGCACCTGATATGGTCCTAACCTCCAGTTTTTACCCCTCTCTTACTTGGTCCTAATCATCCACCCCCTAAAACACACACACACACACACACACACACACACACACACACACACACACACACACACACACAGAAAGAGAGAGAGAGATACAGAAGACATACAGACAGAATACAGACAGACAGACAGAGACACATACACACGCTTCTTCTTGCATGAAACAGCTTGTGAAAGCTCGGTGTTAGTTACACAATTCCCTCATTTTTCCTCATACCTCACGAAAGCTGAAATGAAAAGTGTATACACTGGACCTGATATGGTCGATATTTAACATATGATTATATAAGAAAGACATCTGTGTCTGGCAGTTTGCTTCTTGTCAACCAAAACCTCCAGGTACTGGAAAACGGCCGCTTCCGGGACTGATCGGGGTTCCACACGACACCTCTTCATATTTCCAAACCTGATGACAACTTTGAAACAGTAAAACCTCACGTTGCTTAACAGCAGGCACTCACTCTGTTAGTGGAAGCCAGCAAGTGCGCACGCGCGCGCGCAGGCACACACACACACAAACACACACACACACACACACACACACACACCGTACGCACGCACGCATGCACGCACTACACCACACACCCACACGCAACGCACACACACCCACACACACACACACACACATACATACCACCCCCTTTCTGCTCGCTTCACCAATCAGAAAGGTATCCGAAGGGATCGTTCGTCTTTTTTCAGAGTTGCAGGCTAACTATTTTGCGGTGATGCTGGCTAAAAACATATAATATTTAAAAATTTAACAACTGACTGACAGGTGACATTATGATACAAATCTAGATCTTGTAATGAATACGTTTCTCCCTCGGAAACGACAGTGTGGTGGTGTGTGTGTGTGTGTGGTGTGTGTTGTGTGGTGTGTGTGCTGTGTGGTCTTTGTGTGTGATTGTTGTGGTGTGAGCCTGTGTTGTCTATGTGCGTATGTATAGTCTGTGTGTGTTTGCTGTGTCTGTGTGTGTGTCTGTGTGTAAGAGAGAGAGAGAGAGAGATAGAGAGAGAGAGAAGATATAGAGAGAGAGGAAGAGAAGAGAGAGTGTTCAGTTTTTCACAAGAGGCGTCCACTCTGCGTGCGGAGGACATAGAGAAGATAGAGAGAGAGAGGAGATAAAGAGAGGAGAGAGAGCGGTATTAGAGACCCACTTTTGTGCGCGGTTGCGTGCGGACTAAAACGAGACACGAGACCGAACCCGAAACAAAAAAGAATTCGGTTTGCAGGGATTGAAGGAAGACACACCCACACGCTTCGGGCCTCAAAAAATGTCCTCACTGCTCACCTTTTGGCGACTCCTCTTCTCACGCTCCGACCGACAACTACTGCCTCGCTCCTATCCTTTTGACCGCAAGGAAAGGCGGGAGAGAGGAGAGTTTATACAACTAATGGTGAGGATCAGTTGAGTTTTTGACGATACAGGTTGATTTTCCACCAATTCCAAAAGGCTGCAGCATCACGCTCAGCCAACCGCAAGCAAAAACGGTTCTCTGGAAGTTTTTCAGAATACTGTGACTAGCTTGCGGGAACAGTGGGGGGTTCTCCGTTATGGCGGTGTGCGAGTTTTTTTAACGAAAGTTAATTTATTTTACGCGCAGCTCTGGGGTCTGTGTGTTGTCCTTTTTTTTTTCTTTCTTCGGGGGGGGTGGAGGTGGAGTGGTAGGGGGGCGGGGGTGGGGGGGGGGGGGGGGGGGGGGGGGTGGGGGGGTGGGGTGGGGGGGTGGGGGGGGGGGGGGGGAGGGGGTTGGGGGGGGGGGTGGGTGGTGGGGGTGGGGGGCAAGAAATAAGACAGAAAAAAAAAAAATGGTCTGTGGCCCGATATATTATAATTAAATAATGTTGTGTGTGTTGTGTGGTGTAGTGTGTGAGAAGAGAGGGAGAGCACTCGCGTGCGTGCGCGGGCGGCGTGCAAGTGGGTGTGTGTGTGTGTTTGCACCCACCAACACAGTAAAGCACCTACCACGTGTTTGAGGACAACGCTCACGACTGTGTGTTTTAGTAAACCTTTCTTCATTTTCGTCTATTCGGGGCCGGCACTTTTCCCCCCTCTCTTTTTTTCTCTTTCCCTCTCCTTGGGGTTCCCTTCCCTTCTTTTTCTCCCTTTTTGGGTTTGGTCAGTTCTTCTTCTACTCTTCCGCTGTTGGCCCTTGTGGGTCGAGAAAGAGTTCGAAAAATGAACGAAACAGTTCGGTTTCGTCTTTGTTCTTTTCCGAGCACGAAGACCTATGACAAGGGAGCCAAATCGTTCAGAATGTGGTTATCTGTTTACTGAATCATAAATGGACCTGACCATAGACCTATGAGGTCCCACGTACTTCTTGCTTGAACAATGATGGTGCAAACAGGCAGCGGGCGCGGGCATCGGGCGGGTTCAGGGGAGAGTGTGTGCCAGGTATTACGCCAACATACAAGACACGAAGCAACCTGATTGCGGATTCTAAGACACCAAGAAACATTCAAAGCCGCCCAAAAAACCCGTTCTGCGGATACGACGAACTGGTGATAACGTAAACCCCCGCCACCAGCGCGGTTGATTTAATTTTAATCAATGATCAGAATGGCGACCCTGTTTGTTTCGGTGTACGTATGATAACAATCATTGGACTTTGAATGAAAGTGTTTGTGTGTGTGTGTGTGTTTGTGTGTTTGTGTGTGTGTGTTTTTGTGTTGTGTGTGTGTGTGGGAAGTCAATTAAAAATTATCTTTTATTGAGGTTTAAGGCTAACTTTTCCCCCACTGTGTTCTCTCCTTTGCAATCAGATGTGCCGTCAAAACAAGATAGAAATCCGACTTCAATATATAACTACAAAGCTCAAAAAAACATTTTTTCAGTAATGGAGCCTTTACAATTTCCGTCATCGCAATGAAACTTCAAGTTCAAGACCGAGAGGAGAGAGAGAGAGAGGGAGAGAGATAGGAGAGAGCCGAGAGAGAGAGATGGGATAAGGATAAGGGGTCGTATTAATGAAATGACTTCAAAACTGGATGCGCAGGGTTTTCTATCAGATATTGCATTTTAGTGCTTTTTTAAATGTATGTTTTGAGGGCGACATGATTTTATGGAGGAAGGTAAAATTATTATCCATGTGGTCCCTCCAGAGTACAGAAAACTTGATTTACAAAGATTACATCGAGGTCTGGGAAGAGACAGTTTATGTGTAGGCCTATGTCTGTAACTATTGAAGACAAAGCTTTCAAAGATTATCTTCGGGATCTGATCCATTCATTACATTGTACATGCTCAAGCATTTGTTGAAGTAGTATGTCTTTAAATGGAAAGAATATTTAAAAGTTTTGTAATCACTCTTTGTCAAGATATTGGATTTCAGCAGCTGAATTAAATTTAATGGCCCTTTTATGCAGGCGACGACTTACTAGTTTCAAGATTGTTTTCACTGGCATTATCCCATAACGTTGATGCATAATTGATAAGAGAAAGAATGTGCGCATGAAAGAAAATCTTTCTGGAATGAAGATTTAAGAATTTTTTTATCTTTGAAAGTTGATATGTTCTCTTTTGAAAATACGTTTTCCCAAGATCCGCAATGTGGTAAGACCAAGATAAATCGTTGTCAATGCTATAACACTAAAACTTTATGCATGTAACCCTTTCAATCTTCCTTTGGTCCTTGGGCATGTAATGCGCAAATGAGATTCGCAAATGAGGATCTGGATGTCACTTTCTGTCGTTTTTTTGGCGTGTCGTGAATAAACATGCATTTGGTTTTTACTAGCACTTAGGGACATATGTAGGATTCGGTGCTTCTATCCATGTGTAATTAGCGTGTCGAACGTTTTTATGCAGTTTTTGTTTTTGTTTTGGTTGTGTTTGTTGTTGTTTTTTTTACTATCATGAGGTGTTGTGTGTGTGTGTGTGTTGTGTGTGTGTGTGTGTGTGAGGTGTGTGTGTGTGTGTGTGTGTGTGTGTTTCGCGCTTCGTTGTGTTTGTTTGGAGTGTGTGTGTGGTGTGTGTGTGTGTGATGGTTGTGAGTTGTGAGTTGAGGGAAGAGGAGAGAGCGAGGAGACAGGAGAGAGGAGGAGAGAGGCCGGCCGACGGGATGTGAGTCCGAGATGTGGGAGGGAGAGAGGGGAGATAGGAGGAGGGAGAACGGAGAGAGAGAGGAGAGAGAGAGAGGAGAGAAGACGGGGGGGCGACAGGAGCATGTGTGCTCAAGAAAAATGTTAATACGATCAAAACGCGATAGTGGGTCAGCAAGGCGAGAAAGTGGAAGAGAAGAGGGAAGGATACGGGGGTGAGAAGGAAGCGGTTAGGAAGGAGGAGGGTGGGAGTTTGCAGGACGGATGTGAGTTAGGTGGGGGTGTAGACAGGAAGAATTTGGACACTCTTCTTTTCTTTTCTTCCCCCCCCCCCCCCCCCCCCCCCCAAGCCCCCCCCCCCCCCCCCCCCCCCCCCCCCCCCCCCCCCCCCCCCCCCCCCACCCCCCCCCCCCCCCCCCCCCCCCCCCCCCCCCAAACCCCACCCCCCCCCCCCCCCCCCCCCCCCCCCCCCCACCCCCCCACCCCCCACCCCCCCCCCCCCCCCCACCCCCCCCCCCCCCCCCACCCCACCCCCCACCCCCCCCCCCCCCCCCACCCCCCCCCCCCCCCCCCCCTTCTTTTTTGCAGAAAGGTCGCGTAATTGAAGGTCACTCGTCCAAGTTCCAAGTGTGGGCGTTTTTGTTGATCCAACTGTTAACTTCGAGGGAAAAATCCCCCCTGTACCGAACACGGCCCGGCGGAGATTCGAAACCCGCAACCCCCTCTGTAATACTGATAGACGGGCCTTTTCGGTACAGGGGGATTTTCCTCGAAGTTAACATTACGTCTCTGACTCCACTTCCCATACAGTCCTTCGAATGAGATTATAAAGCCGAGGGTTCCGGTATGAACGCACGCATAACATCTTGCACACAAGTAAAATCCCATCACCAACTTTCGTAAAGAGAAGGCCAGTTTGGCTGTTGGTACGGATAACACGTTACAACATAGCATGCACCTTCCCCGAAGAGATGGAGTATGGGCTGCCTTAATGGCGGGATCAAAAACCGGTCATACAACACAAAACTCCCACTCCCTTTGTTGGGTAGATGGGATTAATTAATACTTGTCTGTCCATATAGGGAGTGTCCGCAGCCTGCGTACACTGAAGAAGAAGAAAGAGAGAATACAGACAGTTTTATTACAACGGCCAAAAGTATCAGTATGAGACAGGCAGCGTCATGAAAACGGACAGTTATTACAACGTCAAAACACTATCAGGATTACAGTTTGATCACAACGGTTAGCACTATCAGTATTACAGACAGTTCTTATAACGGTCGACACCATCAGTATTACAGACAGTTCTTATAACGGTCGACACCATCAGTATTACAGACAGTTCTTATAACGGTCAACAGTATCAGTATTACAGGACAGTTATAACAGTCCACACCATCAGTATTACAGTTATTATATCGGTCCACACCATCAGTATTACAGTTATTATAACGGTCAAAAAGTATCAATATCACAGACAGTTCTTACAACGGTCAAACAGTATCAGTATTACAGACAGTTCTTATAACGATCACACACTATTATATTACAGACAGTCATCATCAGTATTACAAAACAGTTAAAATAACGGTCATCAGTATTAGTATTACAGACAGTTATTATAATGGTCAACAGGATTAGTATAAAGACAGTTATTACAACGGCCAATGCTATTAGTAGTACAGACCAGTTATTGTAACGGTCAACACCACATCAGTATTACAGACAGTTCTTATAACGTCACACCCATCAGTATTACAGACAGTTATTATAAACGGTCAAAACTATCAGTATTACAGACTGGTTCTCATAACGGGCAACGTCACACCATCATATCAGTATTATTAAGAGTGTCAGTTATTATAACGGTCAAACCAACCATCAGTATTACAGACAGGTTATTATGAACGGTCAAACTATCAGTATTACAGACCGTTCTCATAACGGGCACGGTCAAACACCATCAGTATTACAGACAGTTATTTATAACGGTCAACACCATCAGTATTACAGACAGTTATTATTAACGGTCAACACCATCAGTATTACAGAGACAGTTCTATAACGTGTCAACACCATCAGTATTACAGACAGTTCTTATACGGGTCCAACACCGAACACCATCTGTATTACGACAGGTCTTATAAAAGGACAACACCCATCAGTATCACAGACA